>CALNXK010000146.1:1365000-1467870 GCA_942486035.1 Porites lobata | reverse complement strand
ATTAATATTATCGTCTCCCCTTTCAATTAATAATAGAGTTTTTGTACTAGTGAAATACCTTGAGTGTTACCAAAAGGAAGTTAGCAAACTTTCGCTTATGAATTGCAAACTTACGTTTAGGTATGAAGTTTTTGGCATAAAGAAGCCCAATCGGCTTGGCAGTGCTCGAATTAGTTGTATGATTAAACGACTTTTATTCTGTTTTTTCTATTGCCAAAGCTTTGTCCACAACAAACCAAGAAACAGATTGTCAGGGCTATGCGCTGGTAAGAGAAAATTTGTCCAGCGTTAGTTATAATTTCACGTGTTCCAAGATAGTGTCGGATTTTTAAATGTAATGACTAAAGATGGAAGGGGGGAAAAAGACGCTTAAGAAAACCCTAAACAATTGCGAATGAAGGAGAAAATCAAGAGGGACTTTTTAAAAGTATTTTGTTAAAAAATCAGAAATTGAGAACTCAAGCCAAAACCAAAAGTGCGGTTCATTGCGTGGAGTTCTCGATACGATAAAGGAGACACATGCCGTTAACAAATTAAAGGGATTTATCAAAATAAGCAACTTAACGTTACTTTGACGAAACGCTGAACCCTGATTAAAAATCTTGTTTCTTTTTGTTTACGAAACATAGTCATTATCTGTCGAAGATGTACATCCGTCCTCCCAAGCACTTTGAGCGATTTATCAAGACCTTCATACTGGCGTAGTTGAATTCTGCGTCTGTACCCAAATGAGTCCCAAAATCCTTAAAAATTAAAACCCTCACGGATAAAAAACATGATCAGTTAATTTATTGATAAATCAATAAATCAATTGCATGCTTGTAACTCCTAATACAGTCAAAGCACACATAGAAGAAAGGACACAAGCTGACATTCTATAATGCATTGGTAATTACAGTTTAATTCATTTTAAGATGAACTTTTTTAAGCGCTTGTACTTTTTTAAGATTTTGCTGTCTGAATTATCAATAAACGAGCAGTCAGCAAGACCTTTTAGTTTGTATGTTTTGTTTTCCCATTTCAGAACATGCGATGTTACCTCGAGAACTGTTCCTCTTTATCCTATAAACGGGTTCGATTCCTCTGAAAATACCCATAAGGCATAGCGAGTCTGATGTATGCTTAGTCATAAAAGACAAAATAAGGGGGGGGGGGGAAGCTTTTACCCCATACATTCTCTTAAATGAAATCCAAACGATGTTCTCACAACTTGCAAAGCGATCAGCAAAGGTCTTGCCAGCGGATTTGTGTACTGATCATGCGCATTACATCAAAATCCATAGATCAACGGTCTTGAGAAGAAACGAAAACATGGCGGCGGTCGAAGGCGGGACTGTTTCTCACTATTATATTTTTGGTAATTCGCAAATGTTTTGATTTTATGTCGCTTTTCAGACATAGTGCGTGGTTTCCTTTTCTATTAAACAATTTCCCTCTGCCGGGTTTGGAATATGCAACATATAGCTCCGTACAGCTGATAAGAACCGCCAAAGAGCTAGAGTTGAGCTATCAAAGCAGTGTTTTGCTGCAAACCTCAGGGAAAGTTAAAGTCGCTTCAAGGTACAGAGCTTTCAGTAGTAGTTGTGATTTGTTTATTAGGATCGTTTTGAATTTTAACTTTGGATTCAAGGTGTTGACTGATCAACAAACAAAGTGAAATGTTATGAAGTGTGAATGTTTATTCAGTTATGATTGTAGAGCTGTAAGCTCATATTTAAAGCCTCTGAATATACTTGGTTCCGATAAATTTGACAATTCTCCAGTAATTTTTATCATCATCAAGTTATCAATCCTTACCCGGCAAAAGCGATGTAACCTATAAGTCGATCGAGCGCATTGTTGTTGGTTAAGATCTAACACGGTTTCCCCTGCAATTTCAGTACCGAAAGACAAATACTGTACGATAAGCAAGAAAAACAAAGATGCATGATATTATTTTTCCAATTTTATTTTTTAGTAGTAACATTGATTTCCTCTGCGGGTTCCTTCTTGCTTAAAAAAAAAAAAAGTCTAAAAATATCTACTGTGGGAAAAGTACTGCAATTTCTGCTGACCACCACGTGGAGTGACCGCTTTTCAAGTTGTGAGAACATCGTTTCTCGGTCCCAGACCTCGTCTCCCTGACAAAAGGCAAATTTTTGCGAACTTCCTGTGTTCTTAATTGGGAAAACAAAACTTAAGCTGAAAAGTTCTATTGATCAGGCTAACTAGGGCGTAACATAGGGTGACATAACCTACTAGTTGTGGTAAAGAGTATCGGTTTTATTTTTAAAAAATACTAGATTCATTGATAGAATCTATTTCAATCTATGGGGGGGTAAGTTCGACCTAGCGATCTTGTATCAGTTATAATAAATTTGATAAAGTAATGCTAAACTAAGCGTCATATAATTATTTAATAAGGAATATAGAACTAAAACCTTTTTTATATATAGAAACCGCATTTTTAAAAAATAATTGTCATTACTCAGGTGCCATGGTAAGATCAATATTGACGCACACGCCGGAATGTTCTCAAGAAAAGTCGGTCATAACTTGAATAGTTTTGAAGTTATTCAACTTAGTGAAGACGAAGGAGGGGGCCAAAACCCTCCCCTGGGTCTGAATAGGGTTAATCAAACAAAACTGTGATTGCTGTTTCATTTGTAACAAAAGAGAATCTCCTAATTATACCTAAAGTGCGTCCTTGATGCCCAAGGTCCTCATTAAGATAAAATGTACCAACGTAATCAGTATAAATCAAATCGAAAGGCTTATGTACAAGCCGACTTGCAAACCTTTTTGGAATTTGCATCAAGCAATCTGAAAGAAAAATAATAATAATGATATAGAATGCTAGGGCGGACAGCCATTTACTGAGTTCAATAACAATAACTCGCAGAGTTTGGGTGAATGCAATCATTCAGCATTATTTGTATTCCCCATTCACAGTTAAGTTCGGGCGTATTTCTGTGAATGACAGTTTAACATATTGAGGGTCCCCGGATGTTAATAGAGTTTTGTGGGGTTGTTGGAAAAATAAAGTTATGGTGACTTCACTTTACATTCGTTGAATGGATTCTTTACAGACATCACCTGGCAAAGAAAAAACATTGTCTTGATCCTTCGATCCGGATTTTGAAGCAGAAAGTGGAATAGAAGCTGCAATTTTGGAGGAAAACTATTTTCAAGTCATCTTTGGATGAGGTTTGTGGTGTGTTGGGCAGCGTTAGTTGTCGTTGCGCTTTTTGGGCAAGTTGACAAGAATTGGGAAATTTCGTGGATTTTGAGTAGAAAATCAGTGTAAACATTTCAGATAAAGAAAAGGTTCGGCTGGGGGATACTTCAATGAAAGTGGAAAATTTGAAAGCTGGAAAACGTAAGTTGAAAGCGTCGATGACAAGACAGTTGAATACATAGGCCATTTCGATCGAGTTCAAAAAGTCTCACTTTTCAAAAGCGAGACTAAATTGTGAAGCCATTGATATGAAAATGATTTTAATTATCATGCAACAAAACTCATTTTCACAAACAAAGGTTTCGCACTTAGCCTCGTTTTGAAAGTGTGATTTTTGGAACTCGGAAATGGCCTATTAATGGTCGCATTGTTGGCGGTGAAATAAAAAGCCGAGAGGAAATGGAATAAATTAAAGCTATTTAGGAGCGTTTGGAAGGACTTAGGGAAAACCATGGAAATCTTGGAAGAGTTACGGGCGTTGTATCAGCAAGAGAAAACGTTGAAATGCAAGTGAAAGTCGGGGATGAAGCGGACAATTTAAACAAAAGAATTGAAAGTGAAGATAACGCCACTCGTCATGTGTTGAAGTCAGTTTATTTTTCATGCAACACCTCGCCTGTGAGGACACAAGTTTATTCAATTAATTCTAACACCAGCTTGACAAAAAATTGTCGACAGACTGGTTTAGTACCCCGAGAGGGGTGGGGGGGGACTCCGCATATGAAAAGGGTGAGGATGCTCGTCGTCTCGCTTAGTGGTGTAAATTTCGGATTTTGGTCTCACTTAGAGTGTTCTGGGAAAAAAGGCCATCATATTTAGCCGTGAAGGTCTCGTTTAGGGTTGCAGGCGAAAAAATATAAATATATATATATTGTCTGTGTTTTAACATGGTCTCTTTTAGGGGTCAAAAAAGCTTGGGCTACGCCCAGATCGGTCTCCTTTAGGGGTTTAATTCAAAATTTCCGACGAGCATCTCCACCCCTTTCATATGCGGAGTCCCCTGGGGTTTAGTATCATCGTCAGATTTCGAAAGGAACTGGTTGCCCTTTTTAGACGACTTAAGTCAAATGTACCATCAGTTTGTTTTAACCCTGGACGACAGACCACCACAGTATTCTGTGGAGGGATTTAGATCAGAGCCAGAAGTTTACGAATTCATGAGACATGTGTTTGAGGACTGTTAATGTTCCTTCTGTGGCCAGTATGTATGCCAGAAGCGTGCAGATAGCCACAAAGCAGATTACCCTCTCGCAGCGGAGGTTATTAAAGAAGAGTTGTTATATGGACGACTTCGTGGCTTCAGTGGAATCGGTTGGAATGGCAAAGGAGGTGCAAAAGCAATTAACCGAAATTGGAAATAAAGCAGGTTTTCACATGCTCAAATTGATATCTCAGAAACCTGAAGTGATCGAGGACATACCAGTGACCGATTGCGCAGCAGAAGTTGATCTGGAGAAGAAAGAGTTTCCAATCACAAAGGCTTTGGGGGTAGTGCAGATTGTTCAGGTAGACAAGTTTTCGTTTTGTCTTCAGCCTACCACTTGAGGAACTCCCATTACAAAAACGGAACGAGCTGAAGAAAAGTGCAAAAATTTAATATGATCCATTTGGATTCCTGACCCGTTGTACTAGCAAAAATGTTGATGCAAAAAGGGTGATGGAAGCTCTAGGATGGGATGAAGAGTTGCTGAACCATCTCAAAGCAGACTGGAAGGAATGGTTTGACAACTTGATGCTATTCGTGTCCCACGGTGTCTGAAGGAAGACAGAAGATTTGCAATGTTACCATACACACCTTTAGTGACGATTCTGAGAAAGCCTACGCTGCTGTAACGTATGCACGACAGGAGTATGAAGATGGAACTGAACGAATAAAGTTGGTTGCAGCAAATTCAAGGTAGGCACCACTAAAGACCATGAGTATTCCACGGTTAGAATTAATGACAGCATTGATTGGTATCAGATTAACATTGCAGATAAGCAGAGCACTCGAGAATCCCATGAATAAAGCCACGTTTTAGGTGGACAGCGCAAATGTCAGCTTTTGGGTTCAAGGACATAGCCGAAACAACGAGCAGTTTGTATCCCATCGGATGAGAGAAATTCACGACGATTCAAGTCCAGATCAGTGGAGGTACATTCCAACTAAACTAAACCCTTCTGATAAAGGAACCAGGGGTGGCATGGACCCTCGTTTCTACAGAAAGGTGAAGAGCAGTGGCCAGGAAGGAAGTTTGGAAAAGCCCCAGAAGCTTATACAAGGAAGTTAAATTAGAGACAGGTCTGGACTGGTCAGAGTGGTAGACGTGACGACTGGTGGAAGTGAGAAGCGCAGACTCTCACCGTTGGAAGTTGAAGGGTTCTCAATGAGCTCGAGCCCACTGGTGACGCTACTCATTTATGCTTTCTCATAGACTTTGAACAGTTTTTGGAAACACTTGAATTGCGTTCTTTCGTTTTGGTTTCTAGTTTCAATGAACTAGCTATGGATTTCAATATATTGGAAATCCAGGAGGGGGAAATGTTTAGGATTATTTTTATCCTCCGTTTATAGTTAAGTTCGCGCTTATTTCTGTGATTGACGGTTTAACAGTCACCGGATGTTAAAAAAAAGTTTTGTCGGGTTGTTGGAAAAAATAACGTTGTCGTCACGTCACTTTATTTGTTGAATGGATTTTTTGCGGACATCGAGTGGAAACCTAAGGAAAAACAGCTATAAATTATTGGATATCAATACTTCTTTTTGTTTCTTAATTATATAACCTATTTTGACATTATAGAATGTATTTCGGCATTGCTTGTGGCCCAATTAATTTTCAGCATTTGAATCAGCCTTGACATTCCCTTTCTTAAATGAAACTTAAGTTATAATTAACACGTAGTTCAATACTTTTCTTTAAAATTTTGCGAAAAAATGTAAACCATACAAGCAAGGATTTTCATTGAATATATAGACTTAGCAATCATCTTCGATCACATTTAAGAGCCATAAATTGGCTCTTTATTTTTGCTCTTGATCAGAGTAGATTAGGCCTGGAAAACAAATCAGGTCGAATTTTTTGCGTTCGACAGACAGACCTCGGACAGAATGCAGTATTTCACAATTCTGAAATACAAATTGCACTCATTAAATATTCAGAACGATCGAACCACGCGTGGGCTAATAGCAAAGCCGCTCAAAAAAATTCAAAATCACCGATACGGCCATCCGGTTGCGAGCTTTGGAGTGTTTGAATGAACATTAAGAGAGTTACTCTGCAACATAATAAAGAATTTATCAGGTTTATTTTTATTTAGTGGTTTTATAACGATGTGTAATCTTCAAAAGCGTTTGATATGCGCGGCATTTTGAGTACTCCTGCAAGCGATGTTCATGAACGACTGAAAACAAACGGCACAGCGATTAAAATTGCAAGAGAGGCTACTGACAATAAATAAAAGAACTGTAATTCGGTGAAACAAATACAGAGACAAACATTTACAATTACGAAGACAAGCATTAGAGTGAGTCTTCCGGCTTAAAGCTTAAGTTTATGTTTTAAACAGGCTTCCCGGTGTTTGCTTTTTTCAAAAATGAACTCGAGGCAAGAAAATGGCTCAAAGCTTTCTTTTACAGCCAGAAGTTTAATTAAATATTCTTTGGAACGTTTTTTTTTTCTATTTGCGGTGAGAAATTGTCTAAAGCCAGGCTTTTTAAAGTTCTGTAAGCTTACATAAAACCTAATGATTCTCGGTCAGATCATTGTCTCAAATCGTACAAACGTGCATAAACTACGCTCGACTTCATCACATTAGATATAAAAAACAAACATTACTCAGGCTTACCATTCAAGATGCATCCCCTGGAAGCTATCAAGTAAGGCCAGAATCGCTTAAGACTTTCCAACCCTCTTACGCATCACGCGAGGTCAAAAACGAAAACGATGCGATCCCAAATGGGATTTCCGACTTTGACAAGCGACGTATTTCTCAACCAAAAACCCATTAAACAAACTAGCCACGAATAACAGAAGACTCTTGATAGCAGCTGAATTTCATTTCTTGTACACCCAGTAGAAAAAGGCGGTTAAAAACATCACAAGTTGACACAAAACTCTGTCAGCTTCAGCTATCAAAGTAACAAGAACGCTCTTAGTAGCGTTGAGTCTCACTTGCTTGGAGATGAGTTTTGTTGTCAACGGCGCTGATGCTGTTATACTACTTTTTCGTTTGGAATACAAAACGAGTGTTGCATGTCATAATGTAAATACTCAAAAAGTAAAAATTGCAAGGAGAGACAGGCCGCACATCTTAGCCTCAAACCGGTGTGAAACCTTTGAAAACCTTCCACATATTGATATCGATCCATTGAGGAGTACTCTTTCAGGGATTTTACACTCAAAAAATTGAACGATGGTTTTTATCGGTATCAGGGGCCGATGACTCTGTCAGTATAAATATACATAGCTTCTTTGTACCGGACCAAGTTACGGACGGACGGGCAGGCGGTGTACGGTCACGTGATTACCAGATTTTCTTGGATGGTAGATTTATTTAGCTATGGGGCTCCGAGTGCGTGGAGCTCCGCTAATATAGAAGTACTTGACTTTGAAAAGAAACTCTGGCATCTTATTTAGCGAGTTAGTTTAAAGTACCTACTTTCTGTTTGTATTTTAAGACAGAGAGTTACTTAATTAGAATATCGTGTGGCAAGATAAATAACGACATCACTATAAAATTCTACTAACTAACCGAAAGATTAATTTTAGGTTAGTGTGCTCATTGTGCTGAAGTACCTTTTTATTGAATCTCGCTCGGCTGATAAAGTGATGTTATGTCCAAGGACGTACATTGAGGCTATCAGATCACTCCACTGTACCATCTCCCCTAGAGGTACTCCATCATACGCTTTTTCCAGCCATATTTTATAGTACGCAAAGGCTCCCATGAAGAGTAAAATCTAGCCATGGAACCGGTAAAATTAAAGGAGTTGGAATGAGCCTTCTGTCTTTCTTTAGAATAAAGCTTAAATAATTTTTGTAAGTCAATATCGAAACAAAATTCTGCAACCTCAAACATGGATGCTGATTTCTGTCATATTCTAATATCTTGTTACAAGCTGATCGATCCGAGGAAAATGTTTTTCGAAGAAAAAGATATTCCCAAGAGAAGAAACAAAAAAAAAATTCTACATTTCAGTGGCATTCAAGATATCTGGCTTTTTTTTTATATTAATTTCCGTTCGAATTTTTACATTTTCGGAAGTGAGGTTTTGCACATTCCGCTCAGCTCTGATTATGCATATTTACGTCAGATGGGCAAATTTCACCTCCAAGCCTCGTTTTGAAATTTTTAAGTTGCGTAGATTTGCATAAATAAATTCCCAAGGCAGTAGAGTTGAATAGAATAACCCACCATCCTCAAGCATGTTAAGGCATGGCTCAATTTTTGGTCTCAACCCCCCGCGAAGAAAAAGCTGTTTTTCTTCTACAGCCGTGCATTTTAATTCTAAAAGTCGCAAAAAACTTTCGAGAAACTTTCTTCCTAGGCGTTGAATTAATTAAGGTTGAAGTGATGAAGTCACGTGAAAAGTGACGTCATAATGATATTCAAAAAGAAATTCAAAATGTGGTAGGAATGGTTGATTACAAGTAAGTTTGAACCATGTGTAAAAGTTTGTTTTACCATACGAATTTTTTCCGTGGTCGGAACGGAGAGAGTTTTTAATTTCTTAAAAAGATATCCACAGGTGAAAAGTGTTACGTGACCTGTTTGCTTAATTACTAATTAAATAAAAACGTGAGTCAACCATTCCGGCCAGATTCAAGCAAGAAATAATGATACAATAACAAAACTACTATATTTAATATATACTGTGTGGCAGTATATATTAAATATATATTAAATACATACACCCCATTTTTAATTTTATTTTTCTCCTGGACTCGACCATAAGTGGTCACGTGACAGGAAAATTAAGGTTATCGATTTTTTTTGAGGTTACCAAATTTTGGAAAGTGCTGATAAATTTTCCCAAAGTTATGATCATTATTACATTTTATGCAAATTATCCTCACGCCATGCCTTAACACCCAACAAGTGCAAATGAAATTTGTTCAATATGACGAAATCATACATAAGAACATTACTTTCAGAAAGGACCCTAAAGGTTCTGTTTCGAAAGGACGGAAATAGGATTCTAGAATGAATTAAGTGTCTTGTAATTGTAAACCTTTAAATTTCATCCAATTTTCCAGACAATAAGCCAAAAGAAACAGTAAACTCAAAGAAACGTTGTCCAAGATTAACCAAATGATTAAAATCATATTTGTTCTCGCTGATGTATATTTAAATTACTCCATTCAGTCAAAACATGTTTTTAAAACAATGATATGAAGCCTTCGTCTTTCTATTTAGCGTGAGAAAGGCCCAATTTTTCGATCCTTTATGATTTTCTCTTAATGATAATGAAGGAATAAATTTAATATTAAAGGTTAACGATATTGAAAGCGATAATGGTAAGGGTAAAGGTAATGTTCGTGATAATTATAAAGATAAAGATAATTATAATAAGCGAAGATAATGATGATGATGATGATGATGATGATGATGATGATGATGATGATGATGATGATGACGATTATGATGATGATGATGGTGATGATGATGGTGATGATTATGATGACAAAGACGATAGTTGAGATTAATGATGGTGATGGTGATGATGAAGGTAGTGTGCAAAACCAGTAATGAATCGAACACCTATTTAAATTATGCAATAGAAGGTTCCTCTATTCGTCAAACCGTTTTTATCTGTCGATTTCAACTTGGTTTTGCTGTTCAAGCCTCTTAGCTGAAGCCCTCCATTCTGGCCAAAGTCTTGAAATACGATCTCTCATGAACTGGTATTTTTCGTTCAATTTCTGCATCAATTCTGCTGAGATCGTCATAGCGGACATCAAGCTGTATTAGTAATTTTTTAGTTTGCTTACCTGGCGAAGTGGAATGATAAACACCTAAAACACCTCAACTTTTACACCACTAAACAGGGTCTTTCATTAAAGTAACGAAAGGTTTATTAATTTATGTTGACACAATTTTCTGTGGTTGTAAAATAAAGAGTTTTAGATAAATTATTACAACTGTCATAAAGTCTCGTCGGTACTAAATAAAATATAATTTAGTAGCCTCATACTATTATTTAGTGTCACTATTAATTGTGTGTAAGGCTGAAAGAAATGATTATTAAATTTCCAAGTGGTTATTACTATTCTTTTTAGAAGGGTAGAATGTCTTCATAAGGTAACATAGGACGTTTCTCCATAAAAAGAATCAACAAAATTTCAAAATTAAAATTAAAATAAAGCCTCGGATCAGTCAACATATTAAAGAAGCCTTTCCTTTTTAAAAATGATTTGACTATGAAGAGATATAGCTAAGAGTAAGCAGATATATCTTTATCTTCCACCAGGAGAAGCACTTGGGCGAATGTTTGAAACTGCTTTACTTTAAATTTCTTCTCCAATAAGGAAAGAAGCAGCAATGGATCCCTTCTCGTATGCAGTTCAAGTTGTCCTCGCAGTTTGGAGAACTGTAAGGCATTCTCCTTGCCAGGCCTCTAATCTTCCGGAGAATCCACCGTACGCTCTCGAAGACTCTGTAATGTCTTTTCCTGCACCAAAGTCTGAGCTAGGGAAGCTGGAAACTTACGATGGTAGGCCTATGACCATTATCTTCTAAGCTTTGCAACCTGTCCTTATAGAATAATAGCCATATGTATCGTCGATGTATCCTTACCCATAGTAGTGTAGCCCAGCTACAAATTTTTAGTGAACAGCCATTAAAGGTAATGCGGCACAACACAATTTGGACATTATACAATCAGTTTTATTCAATCACCTCACTGAAATGAGTCAGCATATTGCAGTTATCGCCGGATCTACACCATGCTGGTTTTGTAACATTCTCTATCTATTGACCACATTTGTGTCATCCACTATAAATAAGAAATAGAAAAGTTCAGCAGAGAAGTTTGGTGACTCTTATATTGTAGCTTTCGCCTAGATTTATCAAATTAGATTGGTAAACCACTAACACATAAGAGGACGGCTAAATTTAGAATGTGTTGATGTCCTGACTTAGAGCCTTCCTCATTCCGTAAACTTGCAGCCAGGCCATTTGTACGATGGCGTCATATATTTAAATAACACAATCAAAGTACATTTTATTATTACGTTCATATTTAAATTAAATCTCAGCGAGGATTAAAAACAAAGCTCTAATTTGCACAAGAAAAGCAAAACACTGAAGCATTCTGGTAGAAGTAGTAAAATACCGTCATCGAGCAAATAGCCAGTTGGACGCTTATGCATGCTCACTGAATGTGCCTGAACAGCGTACCACTGACTGATGATAACCGAGCTGGACTCAGTAATCAAATTGTTTCCAGTCTTTTTTAATTGTAAACTATATATATTTTTAAGTGCGCATTACTTTTTGGGAAAGTTATATGAACATAGTCCTTGACTAATCCAAAGTATATGCTGCCGTGACAACTTTGTACCCTTATAAATGTACTCGTTTGAGCCAGGCCAGCAAAGCAGCTGATGGCGTGGAACCCTAAGGACTGAGCGGAAAGAGTCAAACCTGGTGGTCTCTAATGCATCCTTCTTTATCTCCAGCCGCCTTCACCATATCTTTCCGCTTATTGAAGTAACTCAGGACAGTGAGTGAGGCTGACGACACTGCAAACATTTCTCGCCTTGTCAATTCTAGAGCAAGCCAATCCATAACCCTCCCCCAATCTTTTAAGCCCTGTAGCAATGGGAGATGACCAGCCATGCAGGTGGAAATTCACTGGAAGGTGTAGTCAATAAAAAAAATATACGACAGCTTACAAGGCATCGTTTGACCTACCAAAGAAACAAAACATTGTTCTCGAGACGTCTTCAGTAATATAAAATATGCCGAAGACAAGACCTCACAAAAGAATCATCCGGAGAATGGCGTTCGAAAATACAACAGCAAAAAGACTGTTACTTTTGAAAACCCTGTTTATCTCGACACTTTTTGATAATCAACACCGGTTTCGTCTGCTGCTGCAACACAGCAAGCACGGCAATCATCGATTATGTTATGAGTGGCAAGTGATGAAGCTGT
Organism: Porites lobata; assembly: GCA_942486035.1. Classification (NCBI taxonomy): domain Eukaryota; kingdom Metazoa; phylum Cnidaria; class Anthozoa; order Scleractinia; family Poritidae; genus Porites; species Porites lobata. Next base: position 1,455,515 of record CALNXK010000146.1, on the reverse strand, counting down.
ACAGCGCAGACTACTGGATTGACCAAAACTCAACATGCATATCCTGCAGGCAACGCCTTCATGCGAAAACGACTAACAAGGCTTTTGTCCAGAAAGTCAAGAAAGGCATTATCGCTTCGACAGGTAGAACAACAATCAAAGACTTGATAACTTTCAAAGTAGATGCGGTGTACCATGCTGCGTTTCACCAACTCAGCGAAGCCACTCACATAAAAGCGGTTGATGAGGGTAGGGAAATCCGGTGCTTGACGAAGTGCAATTCTTGGAACACATCCAACAGAAAGCAGCTCTCCCTCTATAAAAGCAGCCCTAATATTTTCCAACAAAAATTGATGTGCTCAGAGAGACACAGCACTCCTGAAGCTAACAAAAATAGCCGATGGGATTCAATAATTATGATGCTGGCGGCAACAACATGCCGCTACTCTGATGCTAAGAAGACTTCTATTGGCCTCCGTCTCCTGGAACATATAACCCTGAAGGGATAGCTCTCACTGAGAAGAATACCATCCTAGAAATAGGTCAAGTTTTTAACAGTGTCCTAACTACACTCTTTTTTTCTATAAGAATATGTTTTTATAAGAATATCATCGGCAAATTTGCGAAATCTTAAGAATACTTTAAGAATAAACTTCAGGCTGAGCTTTTGAAAAAGATATAATTTCGTGTGGTAGAAATCTGTAAATACAAATACAAATACTCCTTTTTCCATTTATTCCTTTCTTTAAAGGCAAAACTAACTATAATATTTAACAAACCTATAATTGATACCTTAATATATTCTAATTCGGAAATATCATAAGCTATTATTAAGAATAATAAAAAGAATATTTACAACCTAAAATCGGCGAGAAAAATAAGAATGTTAGCCTGACCTGAAAACAACATTCTTATAAAAAAAATTATGCCCTTTTCTATCCATTTTAAAGCCATATTTATGCTTGAATGCTTTAAGTAGAAATCACCAAATCGTTATCAGAGCCTCAAGTAAAATCGGACTTTCAGAACTTGTGATCGATTCCCTTTTTCTAGCAGGTAGTACAATCATATTTATCCATCAGCTAAAGACTTCAAGGCAGGAGGCCAGTCTTATTACAAAAACTCGCCAAAATTTTCAGTCCTTTAAGAAAGGAAGTCAAGGTTGCCTCTATTGACGTCTCGATAAGATAAGGGAAATAGACAATAGTAGACAATCACTGGGGATTTTGTCACGCTACCTAATCGTCGCTGCAAGGTCGTTGTAGGTCCTCTCAATCGCCTTATTCCAGCACTTGGAGATAGTCACCTCCCAGAAAATCTGTGTGGTGTATGAAGGGCCATGGGTGTGGACATGTTTTTTTGCTACGTTACTCCGGGAACAGCGTCAAGAACAGAATAAAGATCTCTACATAACAATTATGACCTGACAATGGCCCGTAACACCGTTAGTTGCGAGGACCCATGGAGGATCATGGCAACGTGTGGCTGTCTGAATAAGTTCATGAGCATAGCGCGTAAGTTCACGACGCCATGGTTGCTCGAATACTTGAGTTAATTTCCGAACCAGTCTGAGCTTTTTCATTCACTAACTGAGTCAAAGCAAAGATGTGTCCTTGCATCCACACTCTTCAACATGATGTTCACAGCCATGTTGACGGACGTCGTCTACAAAAAGAAATGGTAGTATCTCGTTGAAGCCTATTCAACTTTCGCAGGCTACAGGTATTGATCAAAGGCGAGGGAAGTTTTACAGTGCGTCACTTCCTGTTCCCAGATGACTGTGCGCTTAATACTGTCACCGGACCTATAAGCAACTGAGCATCGATTGTTTTCTAATTCTTACAATAACCTTGGGCGTACAATCAGTACCAAGGAACTGACGATTCTACACCAGCCTGCTGCGAAGACGTGTGTGGTATACCATGGCCTGCAAAGCACTGTCAAAGAGGAAATTCCCAAAGACTGACGGTTTAACGTACATATTCAGCACACTTTCCAGATCTGCCAAAATGGACGACGAGGTCAATTTACGCATTGCCAAACCAGCTCAGTTTTCGGACGACTTCGTGATAGGGTTTGGGAAGAGCAGCTGCCTTGGCAAAACTCCAAGGTTACAAGCCAGTGGTGCTGTCTTCATTACTGTATTGCCTGTGAAACAAGGTCGGTATACAGGCGCCACATCCAAGAGATTAACCAACTTTACCAAAACTGCCGCGGAAATCACCTGGGGTAACAAAGTCCCTGACACTGAAGTCTTCGTCTGGCTGGCATGCCAAACATACTCTGCTCCACAGAGCCCAGCTTAGGTAGGCTATAATTGCCGTCGTAGCACAATGCTTTAAACCCTTCTAAAGATTGTTTTATGGAGAATTAGTCAGGAGAAACTTTCCGTAGGTGCAGAAGAAGCGCTACGAGGACTTTCTCAAAAGTGGCTGGGCCTTTGATATTGCTGGGAAACCTGGGGGGTCTCTGGCACTTGACCTAACAGCTGCTGTCCTATTCTAGCAGAGCAGTGAGCAAGCTCAAAGGAAACTTCAGCTGTGGAAGTCTAAATTATTCTCCTTGTCACCTGGCCCATGAAATTCACCAGTGTGTCCAGAATGCAGCAAAGCTGTCCTCTCCCGTAATGAATAGTCAACCACAGTTCCGTTGCACCAGTTCTTTCGTGTTATTTCCATTGCCATCGTCGATAGCAATTGATGAACTTAACATATACTAATTATGACAATTTAGGGTTCGTTGTGACGATTTCAAGGTTATTGATAACAATTGTTTTATCATTATTCCTGGAAACAAAAACTAGACTAGGCTGCTACATTTGGTTAACAGAGCTTGCTTTCTTAATGTTATGATTTATGATTGTTATTGATTATTATAATTATATATTATGAAATTGTATATTATGGTTAGTATGATTTGTGGTTATCATTTTTGGGATGGTGCAGACCAGCATATCAGATTTATCTGGAAAAAAAGGTTGTAAGTATGTTAAGTTAGTAAGATTTCCGTAGCACTATACAGCAACCCAATCCAAGTGTGTTCACACATAAATGAAAAAAAAGTTGCCGGTGAAAAAGGTTGGCGTTGTAAAGCGAGATGATGTCAGGCTCGCTTTTTTCTTCTTAATTTGATTTGTTTTCACCCCCACCGTTTTAAGAACCAGTTTAGATCAATGGATCTGTAGATCGATGGATCGGTATTAATAACATCCTATGTAACAGACTCCTTTGCCTCTCTAAACATTCTTTTGTTTCGTTTTACAGAATTGGTTAAAGCACCTTTTGCCATATGTAGTATAGTTACCTCAATTTTGTGTTGCAAAGTGGATACAGCCAGTCATCAGGTATAGAGCAGTTATTTAGCGGAGCCTGTGCCCTGTTCTGAAAAGTATTGGAAGTTTGTTTGTTCTTTCATTAGGAAGAGACTCGATTTCTGCAGACAAAGAGAATAAATGACTGAGGTCTGACGGCTATATCTTTAAAGTTCAAGCCTATTTCAATATTTATCAGTTAATGAATGAGGGCTGGTATCTTATATGAAAAATTATGGAATCAAGGAGGTTTTATCCGGATAAAACCTCGAGATCTCTAATTCTTCATATTCTAACCAGCTCATTTATTATTCATTCAAAATAATTCCCTAGTTTAAAAACATACTGTAAAACATGCCTACCTCCATCGATCCATCGATGTTCAGTTCGTCCTCGATAGTGTACGTTTAGGTTTGTCCAGCTCAAAAATATTCTCAAATAGCAGATGTCGCCCTTCAAGTTGTCTTCTTGCTGTTCTTTTCCATGTTTGTAGTTATTTTTTTCCGCCTAGTTCTTACTCTTGAAACAGTGAAATGTCCGCCATTTTCAAGTTCACACCAAAACAACTCAACCTCGTCCCCAGGTCTTCTCGGTTAACGGTGCCTTAACCAGCGAAAACTGCATTTTTGACGTCATTTCCTCGTAAAAGTCAAATTGTTCAAAATTTGGTTATCAGTAACTGGTTATAATTGAATCAAACATGTGAGCTTTAGCCAATCATAATCGAAATATTTTTGGAATGAACAATAATCAATTTTAACACAACACGACACAAGACTGACGCTGTTTGCTCCTTCTCATCAATACATAGCTCCCTCTTTTTCCCTGTACCTCTGTTTACGCCTTACATAATCTGAACACCCGGAAGAAGCCAACAAAGGTTTAAATAAACTCCGCTCTTCCTGATGTTCTTTAATTAGGAACTTCGTCGCGTGTTTCTTCCCACGAATGATAGAAGGAACGTGACCAATATGTTTTCTTCTGAGGGGATGCTAATCCTGTTTTCTCAACTCCGTCTTCGTTTTGGCGGGCATTGTCATGCTGGTTGTGGAGTAATTGATATACAAGCTAAATCGAGAAATAATCAAATGTTGTATTTAATGGCAATATAATATCGTAAAGCCCTAGGCCAAACGCGTCAATGAGACGCCATGAGACCCGAACCACTTAGTAGGTTATATATATTCATGAAAAGTTCGACGTGTGGCCTAGGCCTTGGTGACATTATATTGCCATTAAGTACAAAGTTTGATGATTCCTCAGTTTTAGCTCAGTAATGAGTTTGGAACGTCAACACGTTCTATCCGTCTGACGGAATGAACGTCTGAAAGATCGTCTCGAGACAGGCGTAAACGTCGATCTTCATGCGACGAACAAACTAATAATTCAAAAATTTGACATGATAATGTATGTTTAGCCACGTTTGGGAAAAAAATTTATTACTGAGCACCCCGTTGGCCGGCTAAAATAATTTTTGTTCTGATAAATTTGATTGGTTGGACGCGTCCTAAGTTCGACGTTCGACCCAGCGAACGATCTTAACCTAACGGCTTTAATTGAGGTCGACCCAAAATTAGAGTTTGGTCAGCTGTTTGGTTCGTCTCATAAAAGTTAGACGTTTGGCCTACCCTGATTGATTGACTGATATGTTAGCATATATAGATGAGAATTGGTAAAAACAGTTTAAATAGTTGCCAGAGAAACTCGGTCACCTAGGGGAATTAATTGTTTGATCATTTGTATATTGATTAAATAAGGCTTCAATGAGAAAGGCAACAGAAACAAAGATTTGAGATGTAGAGACGGATAGCAATTCACATGCAGAGATGAATACGAACTAAAAAATTAAATGTGTTTGATTATCGTTATTCGCTAGTGACATTACCTCGAATACTCAGAGACAGGTCGCACTTTTACGATGCGGTCGGTGCATTTAATTAAATAGGCGTTAGAACTTGTCGTAATGAGACGAATTTTCTCGCTTTGGGGTGTTGACTGGTAAATTCGAGACTTTGAATTGCAAGACCCTAGTTTCAAAAATTCTAACCCGACACTTTACTTCCTCGGAACAGTGAACTCTAATAGCGAAAATTTCAATTCGAGATAATGGTACAAATAAAAGCTATATAAATGAGTGAAAACGCCAGTGGCCGCGAAAAATCCACCAGTATACTGCGGATGCTTTATCTTGTTTTACTATATTGTTCTATAAGCTGTACCCTTGGCTGTAACCATGAACTCTGAAAAACAAGAGGCCTAGCCCAGACTCTGTTTATATTAGAAGAACAAAGGACGGACATGTTCAACAAATTTACCTGTTTGAATCTATTTTTGTTTGTGAACAAAAATCACATTGTACCACGGTACATGACCAAAATCCATACTGACAGTTTGGCAATCAGACCTCTTGTACTCCTCATTTATCTTTTTAAATTTGTTGCTTACCAGAACAAGTTATTCAATATAAAAACATCTCTCATTTTTATCTATATCACTGTTATGGATTCAAATTTACATTTTTCTGCCTGGTAGAATTCAAGGCTTCTACAAAATACTTTTTAAGTCATGGTTGTTTCTAGATAACAACTAGAAAGAATAACAAAATACTCAGGGACGCTGGACGGCACGTCAGTAGCCGGGTGTAAACATACAGTTGTATGACTGTATTCTCAGTCGCTAGAACTATAGCTCAAGTAATTCTGGTTATTTTACCAGTAGATGACGCTTTCTGTTTAGAAGACACATATTCAGTTCAAGCTAAATAACGGATAGAAAAAAGGAACAGAAAATATTTGTCTTTTGTTTCTAAATCTGGAATTTTCAGCCGGAAAAAATTCTTCTGACGGTACGGTATCAGTCGTCGCAACAGCATCATGTGAACTTGTCTTGGGTGGAGGTTTAGTTTTCTTGACGGTAGATAGGCGCCGTCAGTCAGTCGTTTTCGACTTAGTCTGTTCTGAGGTTCAGCACAGTTTAATAAAGTCTTCTCAGTAGATTCTGCCGTTGGCTCTCGATGTCCCTCCATTTCATGTTTCCATTTGCAACATCTTTGAACCTTAATCTGGGTCTTCTAACCAATTTAACCTCTCACGCAGCAGGCGTTTTTAGAGGCCGGACGAAATGAGCTCCCCTAAAACAGGTGCATGGAGGCAACCCTTGATTATGCATTCTCAATGCCCAAACAGAATTGAGAGTACCACTGCACGAAAAGATTGGTTACACAAATTTGCTCAGTGTAAATATGGCAAAAAAGTGCAAACTAGTGAGAAATTAAAAGCAAAGATGGTAAATACCGCATTTGCTTGCCAGTTTACATGGGGCTGTTAAATTTGGGGCAAACGCGGTATTTACCATCTTTGCCTTTTATTTAACCTTAGTTGCACTTTTTGCACCAAATTTGCATTGAGTAAATTTCTGTAAATCTAATTTCGTGCAATGAGTATAGCAACAGCTATCTGATGATTGGACTATCCATCCTATGCATGTGACCTAGCAATCCTGACATGTCTGATTTTTCTCAATGAGAATATCAGCCATTGATGGTAGTGCTGCCCAGAGAATTTCCATTATTCGTGATCTTGTTCTTCCTGGATACGTCCATTCGCTGCGTTCATTTTGACTCATCATATAAGCATGGAGCTTCTTCACGAACTCTGATACATAGTCCATGTTTCCAGCACCATACAGCAGGTAAGAAAAGGACAAGTCAGCTTCAGCAGACATGCCGGTTTTTCATAGCCTGTCCAGTAGTTTTCCAAAGCAGCACTTGCATTTCCCATCCCATATCTGAGGTCACTGTCTAGGCCACAATCGGGACTTTAAGATCCAACGGTGCGACGGCGACAAGAACGTCGTTAAAAAAGTGAATTTGATTTTTTTCAGTCGTTATAGCGATTATTCCTACCCACTTATTTTGTCAATAGTCGGCGAACCCTCCCAAAAGCTGAATTTCAAGGGACCATATTCAAGCTCAGAAAGAGAAATAAAATTGTCGTTGCTTGTTTACGTCCTCCATAAAACGCGAAATTAGGCATTTTTTTCACGTCGTAGTCGTGCATAAACGGGAAAGAAAATGAACAAAAAGTGTGTTGCAAGTGCGAAGTTGTTGTTTTGCCAATTAAACTTATTGCTTTTTGACGTTTTTAGTTGTCGTCCGCGTCGTTGGATCTTAAACTCCCTAATAGCAATGTTGGAGATCAGGAGCCTTCCTACTATTTGAAGTCTCAACACTGCACCAGGGACTCTTGACTATTGATAGTTATGTTTGTTGGCTCTGGAGCTGGATCTAAAATGAGTCCAAAACCTCTTACAGCTGAGAGTGTTTCTGTTCATTCTGGTCAATCCATGGGTTTATTTTTTCCATCTAACCAACACGTTTATGTTTTGTCCGGTGCACTGATGTTTTGTGTATTCCCGGTGAGCTGATATGTTTATGTTGCTTCCGGTAGACGGATGTCTTTATTTATTTCCGACCAACCCTTGCGTCTTATTATTCTGACTAGCCGCGGTTGCGATGTACAAATATTCATTTATTTTAGGTCTGGGATGTACTTATACTGTTTGCGGTCAAAAGTGCAGTGGCTTATGGTGATTTTTCTGGCGTCAAAGACTGGGAAAGGTCCAATTTTACACAGTTTCTTTTGGGTAAAGCAACAAATTTAGGGGTGCCACGTGAAACAATAATCCGGGGGAAGCATGAGATGTAATTTAATTTACCTTTATTTGCTTCAGCATAAAAGCGAGGTTCAAAGTTAAGGCAAAGCCTTTCGTGCTTTCATGATTGAAAATAAAAAATATATATATACATATATAGAAAAAGATCGTCCAAGCATATGTTTTACTCATCACGCTATTTTCGATGTTGAAAACTCCGAAACCTTGACCAAGGTGGACGGGATATTCCACAGCATTTTCGAATGTGTACCAGCTGCAGCTATGGTTCATGCCCCACCAGTCACAAACCGTTTCAACGTCTGGAAAGTATGCTGACAACATCTTTATTCCATTTATTGTCAAACAACAGTACTTTCAACAGGCCAAACGTAAACGTTGCTTGGGATAAGTACAAGGAAAAAAAAGTTTGAAAGAATCAACCAGAGAGGGGAGAGGGCGCAGGTCAGAGACGAAAGTTAACAATTGAAGCCAAGTTTCCATAAAAAGTGAAATGTTTTGCAAGATACTGACCAACAAGGTAGAGCTATTTTCTCTTTTCACTGAAAAAGTAAAAAGATTTTCAGTTTCAGAAAATAAGCAGGTGAATATCACTTCAGAGAAAACGTTTTTCGACAGCGGGTCCTCAGATGTGCAAAGATGCGACCACGAGAAAGCCGACATTGAAAAATTGCTGTGCATGTTCTGCACGCTTTCAATAAAGGACAATCAGGTTCTTACGCGAACAGTGGACACAGATATTGTTGTAATAATGATTGGGCTCTTCAACGAATTGTTATCTTTACATCCCCTCAGCCAATGTCTGGATAAGTTTGGGTATGGGGAAAGCACTCCCAGCTATATAAGTGTCAAGGCCATCTGTACATCTCTTGGTCCCGATACATCTCGAGCAATGTCCTTGTTTCATTCCTTGCTCCTTTACAAGTTGTGAGACCACCTCTTGGGTTAAAGGGGCAACGGAAGAGATCAGCTTTGGGAAGCTTGAAGTCGTATCGTGAGGTTACAGATGTTCCTCTATCTTGCTGATAACCCATATTACCACCTGGATACGGAGGACCCCAACTTTAAGCTGTTTAAGGGGTTTACCTTGGTTCTCTATGAGAAGACAGGCAATGGAAACTTCGTTAATGAAGCAAAGAAAAGAAATAGTCAGCTATATAATAAGAACAGGACCCTGGAGAATATACACACACACACAGGTAAAATTTAATAATCCAATATCTTTAGTTTTTCAACGAGAAAATAACGGACATGAAAAATCTAAGCCCCTCCTCATAGACATTTACATTTTGCATCTTACTTTCATGATTCCATTTACATTTGACATCCAGTAATATGCGACACAAGCTCGCCGTCGGTTCAAATAGTGCCTTCGCCAGATGGATGGGGCTTGTGTGAGATTGATAACATTTGAAACCTCTGACCTCGGCCCCCAGAGCACGAAAAGCCTGTCTGAGCTTCTGAAATGTGGCTGCAAACAAGGGGTGTTCTGGCAGATGTATAGTGAGCGAAAGCCAATCTACCCTGTGGGGGGGACAGGGGGGTGACAACCTCCCGCTTCCCGTACCCCGTTCCTCCCGCCTCCCGTGCCTTTTTTGTTCTTTTGTCTCCTGACTCCCGCCCTTTATTGTATTTTTCCCGTCACCATGTAAATTATAAAGACTGAAGCCCGGGTTTAGTGTTAAATCGGTAGGGTAATTTACCAAAGATGAAATTGTTACAAGTCAGTTTTCTTAGTTAAACTGACTTTTCACTAACCTGGTTATCTAGGTTTGACCACCGCTTCTTGACATCCCACTACACAGCGACAATAGTCTCAGTTCACTGTGCAGTGTAATAGCTATTGCAGTCATCAAAGATGCATTAACATGCATTTAGGAATCCCGAAATTACGGGGATCATGCCAAAATGAAGTCGAAGGCCAAACGTTACGGTAGAGTTCAGTACTCCTGTCTAGTTCCCAGCGTCTAATTGTACTAATTGCATATCCACCGCGGTTAGTTTTCGTTATTTTCGTAAGAAGTCGTAAGCTATAAAACTGACTTCAACGAGACAATAATTGCATGTTCGTTAACCGTTTGCATTTTAAAGCGTTCAGTTTAGTGCTGGTGGAGTATTATTGTTATCTGGTTATCAAATCTCAAACCTATTCATATTTGCTCGAGAAGTTGTATCTTTCATCAAACATCGGCGGGGAGGTTTAACGGTTATACATATATTTTTACATCGGAATGATGCACCCTTGTCCGATTTTTAACCATTTTGTGCTCGACAAGTTAAATAACAGGACGGGGAACAGGTTGCAATATGTGTAAAAAGTGCCCGTATTTGCTACAGTAAACAAACTAGAAAAAAGTCTTCCATGCGCCGAGGAGGTCGCACCTGATCTCCTCCTACTCCAAATGTTAGTTAGAGGAGTAAAGTCTCTCCTCTTCCTCCGAGTCGAGGGAACGTTTCTAAAATTACACTGCAAAGTGCTAGGAAATGACACCTACCGTGCAGTTCGTAATCTTTTGTTATTACTTTTTCTTTGTTATCTATGAAGTCCAACCGGACAGCGTCCCACGCTGTTTGACTTCCCCTATTCTAATAGGCAGTGCTTTTGGCCTTATCCAAAACAAAAATTGCGTTGTATATCTAACCACCCGCATTTCTCCAGCGCGTTCAGTGAATTTGCATTCGCTGGACACAAGTTTGCACCACGCCGTAAAAATCTTTAGTGTTTTGCAACTACAATCGTACGGGAGCGAGTCCAGGAAGGTCTTCCATGTACGGATTTTTCCACACCACACCGAAAATACTTAGACCGATTAAAGTGGTCTTTCACGACGACATTTTATGCACCTATCAATGTAATGCGCCGGCGGGGGAGGCAGGGCATAGGGTGGGGATTTGACTTTTTCAAAAATTTGCAATCAAATTCCTGCCCACGGGCAAATCATTCCAGTCAAATGCAAACCAAATTTCCCCACCCCAAAATGCTTTTGTGCTGTCAGTCCCAAGGCAGAACCTAAGAAAGGCACAATAAAAATAAAAATAAAACTCTGTAATCTTTTTATAAACGTTGCTGCATCACCAAAAGATACATGTTCCTGTTACAGCTGCAATTATACGCTTTAACCATAATCCGTGTCACACAGGGTAGAATACATAAACCTTTGGGAAAGTCCACATTTTTGTAAGTCTAGATATACCGTTCTTAAAAAGGGTACAAACAAAGTCAGTTTTATCAGTGATTGTAGCGAACAGGCCATACACTAATCAACTGTACTTGCAAAATCGGCTCGGTTTCTCCTTGCGCCGTTTACTTTGGATACCACATTATATTAACAGGTTCAATTGATCAAAACACCCTAAACAAACGAAATTTGAAGACAAAACAGTGAAGTCCACCTCAGCCTTCGCTTGCTCTCATTGGCCTCCCATGACTTCCTGATCTTTTCAAACCGTATGGCGCGTGCGTGAAGCGCAGAAGTGGAAACACATGTTCGGTCTCAGTCTTTTTCCATGAGAGTCGGCAGTCAAATATCTCCACGTCGGGCGAAGAAAGATTCAATATCCCTCCCGGGAGAACAAGGTCAGTCAAATGCCCTACCCCAGGGACAACAAAGAGAATCAAATCCCCCACCCTATGCCCTGCCCCCCTTCGGCTTTACATTTGATAGGTGCATTACCTGCGAGACAGGTCAAACAGACGAGACACTGACACGACTTACACAGTCGACACACGTGTACATGTGTCACGCACCTCATTCATGAGGACTCGTGACCTATGATGTAAACTGACTTGAAAGGTTTCCAATTTCACCAGAAGTAATGCTCTTTTTCAATCCCGATTGCGAATTTACGTTTTTGACTTTTCTCGCATTAAAATTTTGATTTAGGGCCTCGGAGAACGTTAAATGGAAGTCAAGAAACGTTGTTGAGTTCGTTTCTTTGACTGGATGATGGGCAGTAACAATTAACGAAAGCTTGCCTTTTGAATTTTCTCCAGCTTCCCGCCATCATAGAGATCCTGCTTCCCGGCCCTTTCTTCTCCTGTCTCCGTACCCTCCTGCCCCTGTGTTCTCCCGGGCTCCCCCTGTCCCCCTCCACTACCCTGTGCAAGCTTATGTCTATGTTTTGAGAATGCTTCAACTCTTAAGATATATGGTACAACACTTTGAAATGTATATAGACAGAACCTTTACAGATTTATGGAGAGACTTTTTTGCATAGACTAAAACGAGCTGCCTAGGTTATAAATCAACTATTTGATTGCCATACTTCTGGTACACTGATTAGGCTAAATTACGTATATCCGTTTTGTAATCCATACATTACATCGTAAACTATCCTTACTTGTATGCAGTGGCCTTTCAAATTCCTCAAATTCCTACCGTGTCCCAGTCTAAAAAGCTTATTTTTATTATGTCAACTGTAATAAACCTCCCCCGGGAAAACAAAAGTGAACTCAGAAGTCTTATCTGTCTTTTACACATCGAGTTCATTAAATTTGCTTGTAATATTTTAAAACACATGCCACTAACTGTAAGTGCCCTAAGTCTTCAGTGATGTAAGAATGTTTTCCTTTATCCTCCTTCTATTAAAAAGTGACATTTTAGTTAATGATTAAAAAAACGTGAAAAATGTCGGAAACTCGGTTATTGCTTTGGAAACCACCCAAAGATGTTTTATTTTAGTAACACTTAAACGAATATAAGTCAACAAAAAGCAAGTAAATCTAAATTTCAAGCTTACAAAAGGTGCTGAAACTGAAATGCTTGTCTCCCCCCCCGGATAATCGGATCATTAATTTGGTACCCCTTCTAACCCGGTCTAGTGGGGTATATTTCTTTTGTTTTGTGTCCCCCAGAGCATGAAAACAAAAGAAACCAACCCCACTAGACCCCCACTCCATGTAAACAGGCCCTAAATTTGTTTACGATACCCTAAAGAGCATCTGCGTCAAATTTGGTGCTTTCTTCCAGTCTCAGTAACGATATTTCCTTCAAACCAAAGCACTGCTACCGATGCGTGTATTTATTTCCTGTCAAAATGCGCTCCGATAATCGCATGTTAACAAGGCAAAGCTTTCCAGCCCACTCAACTGGAAAAGTCAACAGACCGTCGGCTAAAGTAAAGGCCATCGAGAGTTAACGAACTTGCTCTCCGTTTTATTGGGTTGCCTGTGAACGAACAACATGAAGAGTCTGGGAACGACCCGTAACCCTGACACGATTCAAGACATGATACCGACTTGTTGTTGTAGTATACGCAAAACACTTTTTATCGAGGAAATTTTGGTTTCTACATTGATTTTTGCCGCTTTCTAGGATGAATAACTCGTTAAATATATATCTAAGAAAACTTTGGCCAGAGGAATGACCCAGAAGTTCATCGTTTAAGCCAACTCCGGGTGAAGGTGAGATAGTTTGCAGTTTCCTGTTTGATGAGGTTTGGGTTTCATGATTTGATATCTCGACGGTGCCATTATGAACTCAAGTGATGCTTTCCTTTATCATTCCTTGAAGGCCTTTGAGAATATTTAGGAAAGCAATTTTACACTAGTCACTGGCACATTGTACAGTGTACTGCAACGAGAGCATAATTAGTTTGTGTACTTGTAATATTTCGTCTTGAATATTGGCAATTCACCAATTTTGCGGCCGCTATGTTCTTAAACACTTGAAGTGTTTTAACACAATGGGTATTTTTATTTCTTTAATTTCACAATAATTGCTAAGGAAAAAAGACTCCTAAAAGTCTGCCTGTTGAATGTTACTTGACAAAAGCATTCAAAATAATTATTTGTCATTCTGTGGTTGCAATATTTTATAGTCTATAGTTTACCGTCTTTGATTAATTTGATGAGCTTGTAAGCTTAAAACTCAAATTAAAAACTTATTGCAGATAGCTTCCCGTGAAAATATTGGAGACAAAAAAAAGGTAAGGGTAAGATGATTTCAGCTGAGGTCGAATCTCCATTCACTTTGTTTCTTTGATTAGTACAGCTGTATATCTTTCTTAAAATTTATACATTTATAATTTTATACTGTACATCCAGTCACACATGCATCCATGCACATGTTCTCAGTCCAGGGATTTTTTTTAAGCAATTATTTTTTGCTTCTTTTTTTTTCCTCCTAGACTATGTGCTCCTTCTCATGGAGGGGAGTCTTGCAAGGGCTAAATACAGTTTCCAATCCAGCAGTCCAGATGAATTATCTGTACCCGAGGGAAGTATCATAACAGTAACTCAATACATCAACAATCACTGGTTAGAGGCTGAATATAAAGGCAAAAGAGGATATTTTCCTATAATCTATGCTGAAAGGATAACAAATGATTCACAACTCCATACTGAACAGAATGCTATTTTCTCGGTACCATGTTTAAATGGAGGAGAACTTCCAGAAAGTGTAATACCTGATAACTTTCATCATCAGGATTACTCTTCAGGAAAACAAGTTTCTCATAGCAGTAGTGAAAATGTTGTTGAGGCTGCATTTGGGTTTGATGCCAGAAATGACACTGAACTGACATTTCCTTCTGGGGCTCTGCTTGAAGTTACTAAAGATGTTGATGATGATTGGTTAGAAGGATCGTTCAATGGAAGGACTGGTCTTTTTCCAAAAAGCTATGTCAAGTCATCAAAGAGACCATGCGCGCGCGCATTGTATCCTTTTGTTGGGGAAAGCATAGGCGAGCTCACATTTCGTGAAGGTGACTGCATATTTCTTCACAAACGATTAAATTCACAATGGATGGAAGGAGAAATTGATGGGAATGTAGGAATTTTTCCTTCAAGCTTTGTCATAGTTGAAGTTGAATTGCTGCCTGACAAAGATGAATTTCTAAATGGGGATTTTTCTCCCAAGAATTCAAGTCCAAAACATGGCAGCCATATTAATACTGCAACGTCTAAGATTCAATGGAAAGTAGGAATGAAAGGTAGAGCACTGTTTCACTTTTCAGCACTGTATTCAGGAGATTTAGAATTAAATAAGGGAGATATTGTTAGAGTTCTTCGTGTAGATGGTGACAATTGGATAGAGGGTCAGCTAGCTAATGGCATATCTGGATCATGCCCTGCAGCATACCTGGAGCCTGTAATCAATAAAAGCAATTCACCTGAAAATCACTGGAATTTCAAGACTCAAAAATTTACATCTTGGGAAGATTTTTCTGGTTCTCCTCACGTTATGTCTAATTCTGTTAATACTAGTGAAATGTCAAAAAGTTCCAGTCGAGTTTCATTTAGTCAACAGGGTTATGATATTTTTGACCGTTTAACGACAGCAGAATACAGTGACAGGTCTCTTTTGGACTCATCATTTACACAGGATCTAACTCCTATACTTATGCCTTGGAATAAGTCACCTCAGGAGTCTAAAGAGGTTGGAAAAACTGAATTTTTGGTGAAACAACCAGCACCCAAGTCCAGGACTCTAGAAAGATATTCTGTTACTTATTTAGGCAATATGGAGGGAAAAAACCGTTCTATAAAACATGATAAAACCAGCAGCAGTCCTTCGTATTCGGCAGAGTCACTGACATGGGGAACTACACCTCTTAGGAGCAGCTATGCATCAAATTCAAAAGCAACTAGTGCTTATAATGGGCTCTCTGGTCAGTCCAGTGTAATAGATCAAGGTCCATCATTAGAGCCTTATCATCAGGGTTCTGTAGGAACTTGGCCAAGCAAAAGATCAGGGATTCATGCTGGATGCACATCCAGTGTCCAAGGGAACTTTGTTGATGATCTTTTATCAGGTAACTGTACCTCTTTGCCTCCTCCCCTGATACCTGGCCTGCAAGGTGCAATAGATGATGATAACATTGATTCCAGCGCATCTGAGGATTCTCCGATTACACCAAGGAGGCCAGCCCCTCCACCACCCAAACGAAAGGACAGTGGAAATGCTGTACGCAGTAGAACACTACCAGGGAGAAGATCAAAGGACACTGCCCAAGGCCACTTCAACTGGGATGCTCTACCATCAGGCAGAGAAGATATGAAAACAACTGTCAATCCTACTGCTTCCCCTAAGGGATCCCCGAAGATGGGAGTGGCAGGTGTTGCAAGGCAAAGGCCACAATCCAAGCCACAATCTTTGGGTAACAAAGATGTAGACACTGATGTTTATGTAGAGAAGGTACGTACACTAGGCAGTTTGACTACAGTACTTTGGGAATTTAATGTTTTTGTTAAATAGCTTATTGCTCTGACATTATTTTGAGCCACTGCTTGCTCTTATTCTTTGTTTGAAGGCCACATGGTAGCATCTAATTTCATCTGACTGTATCTCCAATGTTCTTGTTAGGGAAAACCCAAGGCTCTGAGGAAAACAAAACTAACTTTTTCTCCTCAGCAGCATACATGTACATTATTTTCTTGGTACAATATTCAATAAAGACTAGTGTAATTCAGCAGGAGAGTTCTTGAACTGCAACTGACAGAACTGTATAAATGTCAGGCTACTATACAGTCATTAATTTTACATGTACATGTAATTGAAATCCTGAAATCCCAGTTGCTCTCAATGTACTTCAGATGATGATGTCTTAGACCCAAGTACTGGTTCAATTTCTTCACTCTTTATAAATTATTGCACACATATTGTAGATGAAAAAAATGTATGTGCTCAAGTTACTAAAAGTGATTCATGTACAATTTTAATCATGGTGGAACATTTAATACATATATGTATTTTTTCTAATTTATTATAATGATTTTAGAGTCCTCGCAGGCTAAGACATTCAAGCAGCCTAGAGCAGATTAGACAGTCCCCAAGTCAAAGCACTGTAGCTGCAGTTATTGATAGTGATGCTCATGGTGCTGAATGGGCTGGAAACAAGGGTATGTACCATGTATAACTAATGCCCCTCTACAGTTCCTAGTTTTTTAAATGAAGAGACTCCATGTTGCCATGTGTCTGTTCAGTAATAGATCATAGATGACATCACGGCTTTCATGGAATCTAAATTCATTTTATACAAAGTCACCAAAAGACAAAACAATGACATGTACTTGCTTGTACCTAACCTCATACTGTTTTTTTTTTTTTTTTTGAGGCCTTAACCTGCTCAATCCAAAATAATGATACGGGTAGACAATTTGTTTTCATCAGGCTTGGTTGGTGGTGCCTGCTGTGGATTGCCTGCCGTCTTTCAGTCTTCCGGAAGATAATCTTGACCCCTTCCCTGTCATTCTTAAAAATATTCATGGCTAAATCAATACATGTAATTGTGCAAACATTACTGCTGAGTTTGTAACAATTCACTGTGCTGATATGCAGCTTGAATCATTACTGTTGTTAGAAAATTCATTTGATGAAGTTGATGGCCCCAGATTAGCTTCCCTGCAGAAAAGGATCGAAGAAACAGAACAAAATCTTAAGGTAAGTATCATCTGCCAATTAAGAAAGTTCTATACTGACATGCTGATGTATATATACATGTAGAAAATTGCCAGTGAAGGGTTGTTTTTACATATTCACCATGGCCCTGGGAAAAAAGAGAAGTCCAGAGATCATATTGACCCCACACAGCATCTTTTTTCAATGCTGCGCGAGGTAATAAAGTGAATATGTGATCCTCGCAGTTGAATAATTAACAACCTAACGGTTGAAACAGATCCTAAAAAAATTCAGGCTTGACCTGGAATCATTCCTGACCATGACTTTGAGATGACATGATGCAATGTTCTATGAAATGACCTGTAAATGCAACACTACTTGCAGTGTTCAAGGTAGTGTATAAGGTATTTGCTTGACAATCTGTGGTTACAATGTACCAATCTCATACTCTACAGAAAGAGATGAATGTACATACTGGATTCAAGTCTATTGCTCAGGTATTGATTGTTTACAAAATTTGCTGATGTACGGCCTACAACTTTGTATTACTGTTAATGTTATAATTCAGTTTTTAATCCTTGGTTGAATTTTTAGTGTCCACTCATGACATGTAGTAAAAAGGAGAAAAACCCAGGAATAATTAAACTTAGCCTGTTCCAGGCAGACAGGTGGTAGGGATGGTGCAACGAGAAGTGACCAGGATAAAAGAGCCAGAGGGTTGAGTTTGGGGGTGGGGGGTGAGGGGGGGGGGAGCCTTCACTTCATGCCACTCCACTATCTGAATGTCTTGAACCACAAAAAAAAAAATGTGGACCAAAAGAAAAACTCATCATACAACAGATACATTGTAACTTGATGGGAGTTCAGGCTCTTGTGTTAGAGTTTAATTTGTGCCAGATTTTGTGTGGGTTTTCAGAGGAGTTATTACCCAGTCTAGGACTCCCTTACATAAACTCTTTGTCATTATGGTGGTGGATTTCATGGGTAAGATCCTAGACCCCCTACAATTGTTTATTGTCATGTACAGTGTGTTTTCTGCAGAGCTCAGCCTTTATTTCAGTCAATTCTATGCTCAGTGCAAGTGCCAAGACACCTTCAAATTGCATATTAACTTACGTGCCACCACTTTAAGAATTATTTTTTTTCCTTTTTTTATGTCTTATCAGTAGTCAGTGCCACATTAGAAATTGCCTTTTCCTTGAATTTGACATTGCAGTGTCAATTAATGATTTCAGTTAGTGATGATGGATCCTGTAAAGCAGAGGGAAATGGAAGTTAAAGTGTCACAGAGTCAACAGAAGATCAATGAATGGCATGAGGAATTACAACTTCTGCAAGGTTTTGTCCTGTGTTGTTGTTTTCTTATTAATTGATAGCGAGGTGCGTGCAGCAGAGCACCATCGGTAAGAAAATGTGGTTATCTATGCATTCAAGTTTTTTGGTTCCGACAAAATCGTCTGTATGTACGTACCTCTACTCCTTCATGTAAGCAGGTGTGAAATGGGACACTTACTAGCTAGGAGTCCAAGGCATATACTCTCTTTGTTTAACTTGGTGTTGCATCCATAATTGTTATGGTCAATTGAAAGCTGTCAGAAAAGATTATCCGCTGACCAGTGTCACATGACTGTATCACGGGCTTAGGTATACAACTCTGAAGTGACATATTTTTTAAAGTTATTTCCACTGACTAGTTTTTGGTTTTCAATTGATCGTGGGCTCAGGTCCAATTATTGTTTTTTTCTTAAAGGAAGAATACAGTTTTGAATTACTTGAGAAAGACATTTCTTAATAATTTATGTGCCTCTTAAATGGCTGTTAATCAATGGAACATAATGTAAGAACTGAAATATTTTTATGGTGAAAGGAATTACGTGGCCTTATTTTTTTGATGCAAGAATCAAAGAGAAAGAAGACCCTAGAAATGACGAGGTTGAAGCTTCGTTTTACTGGGTCACTCATTTCACAAGATTTGCATGACCACTTTTTTTTAAAACTGATTTGAAAGACCTCACATGTCAGAAACTTTTAGTTCCAGCCGGATTTGTTGAAATGGCAAAAAAAATGTTAGATAGTCAAAATACTAAGGTCAACCATTAATATTGAAACAAAGACAAAATCGTTACATGTTTGATTTAGTTAGAAGATGGCTTGCATAAGACTTCGCTCATTCTTGCTCAACAGAAAGATCTACGTGTGCTGGACAACCGGACGGGGTGTTATTCGAGGTCTGCCCTAACAAGTACTTTTCATTTCAGATGAGAAAGTCTTTATGATAGAGTCGCATCGGAAAAAGATGTTGAAGAACAAAATAGCTGCTCTTGAGGCTAACCTAGAGGTGCAGATTTAAATACTTTGCTCTTTGATTTTTTTCAACTAGTTGTATCTTTAGTGGCTTTCGCATCAGCTCATGACGGTGCTTGTTTTTTGATGTCCCAGTTGGCCAAATTCCAAACGGTTAGAGTTGGACAGTTATGTGGTACCTCCATTTTTTACATATGGAGCACAGTTTTTCTTACTATAGTTACTTTTTTTTCTTTGATTTAGAAACAAGCCAGAAGTCAGAGAAGTCTTGAAATGTTGCTTGGTGTTGTAGAGGAAAACAGAAAGAAAGAAGTCATGGAGAATCTTGGAGTTTGTGCAAAATTAGTGGAAAAAATCAAAACTGAACTTGCTGGATTAGAGGGTATTTATTACGATACTGTGAAATGCATGACTGTAATCTAAGTGCATTCAAGTACTTGCATTTGTGTGTCTATTTCGGACAGTTTTTCTTGCTTGTTTCATATCGACGCTAACTGAGTGGGATTACGTATTTACGTTTGTTCATCAGTCATCTACTGCACAACAATTAATTTAAATTTTTGTCCGTGTTCAGCTTCTTTGCAGTGCTTAACAGAAAAGCCAGCTGTATCCAATCAAAAACACATGGCTGAGCAGCGACAGAGAGTTGTCAATGAACTGATCAATACAGAGAAAGACTACTGTAATGACCTAGACCTTTGTGTTAAATACTTCCTTCATGAACTTCAAACGATACAGGTTGGTTTCCTCCAGCATTCAGTTCTGCATGTCCGTGATTAAAGTGTTTTTTTTAGATTTTTGAGTTTACTCGTTCACGTCGTAAAAAATCGAATTCATTACAATACAAGCTAGAGGGGGCTTTAAAAATATATCTTTGGGGGGTATTGCCGTATGTATTTTCTTTGTTAACAGGTAGATGGGCCTATAAGTGGGGGGGGGGGGGTGGGGCTTGTAAGTAGCTGGGGAAAGCTTACAAGCGGAAGTTTATGATGGTCTGGAAAAGACAGTGTAAGAACAACATAAATTCAACTCCGCTCTGAAAGCAGCATACCGTTGCAGCTGTAATTTACCTTCGGAAGGCCTGGGAAAACGCTGAACAGGGACCGACTAGGCGAGGCCAAGTGCAGAATGCCAAGCCATTCCTCACTTAGTCTCCGCCTATATCCTGTTATGATCTGCCTCCCCATAAGCAAACCATTTGTTTGATTTTCCTTTTTTTTGGCTCTGTTTTACTTGTTTGTTTGTCTGTAGATGAATCTCTGTTTCTGTTTCGTGCAGGTAAAGGATCTCGATTGTGAAGCTTTGTTTGGAAACATTGAAAGTGTTCTGGAGACATCGCGGAAACTGTTGAAAGGGTTACAAAATGCCGTTCAAACCAAGGAGGGAAAAGACCAGGAACTTGGTAAATATGACTCAGAAATGAACGCATTATATATGGCTAAAGCATATCTTTGGGTTAAATGTAGTCAGTTTGCAAACACTGTGGGGAGTTTGCAACATATTTCACATTTTACTGTGGTTTAAGAAATTTGTTTGGTTAGAAGCTGTACAAACTGTGAATATTTCCATTTTATTTGCCTCAGATTTACAACTATAAACTTAGACAAAGAAAAGCAAAAATCGACGAGCCTTGATGGATAATTTCTTTGTCTTCGTATAGTCACAATACAGATTGTTTAGGTACTAGAGAAGGTTTGTTCATGAAGTGATTATAACAGTTGGGAGATAAAAAGTTAAGCCTACAGCAATGTAGAAATTCATCAATGTCTTTGATGGCTGCTTAAAAAATTTTTATTTCCCCAGGAAAGTGCTTTGTAGACTTGTCTGAAGAAATCAAGGATGTATATGCTGTATACTGTAGGAACCACGATGATGCTATTTCGCTGATGGAAAAGGTGACATTGATATATGATAATTATGCAAACAGAAGTTACGAAAGATCGATACTTACAAGATTTTCCAAACATGGAAAAGTAACGATTCGACCGATCTACGTAAAGTGTAACCAAGGTTAAGAAAGTTATCGAAAGAGGATTTTTTTTTATCACTCTCTAATGAACTTTGTGTAGTAGGAGATTGTCATTTCCTTTTTTTTCTGTATTTATTGTATTTTGTTTATATTTGCAGTACGAAGAAATGCCTGAAATACAGGATGAAATATTAAAATGTTTAGAAAAAATAAGGTAAATGATGTCTAATTATTATGTGTTGTAGTCGAGTGATTTGTACGCTTGCCACTGTTTCAGTACTTCCAGTGGTTTCGAATTGTTTGATGTGTTGTTGTACAAACGTTGTTGACCCGGTTGGCTAAAAGACCATCCAAGCTGCTGTATCTCTGCCGGCAACAGTACAGTATATCAAGGAGGAAATAGGGGATGCATTGGGGAGTTTGGGTGGAAGTGGTGAGGTCATGAGAGTTACATCGCCTCCGATGACCCATTGAGGACCAGCTGAAGATGTCATTGGTTGACGTCACAAGTTTGGTCACTGGCGTATGGGAACGCTTAGGTGGCATTCGAGCATTGCATTAAGGAGTTTGGAGGGAAGGGAAGAGGCCACGGGAGTAACATCACTCACTGATAAGGGGTAGAGAGCCAGCTGAGGATGTCATTGGGTGACGTCACAAGCATGCGCGCTGGCGTATGGGAACGCTTAGGTGGCACTCGAGCAGACGTTGTTTGGATTGGGCTTATTTTCTTATTACTAACTAATTACAGTCAAATTTCTCCTTATGATACCATAACCTTTTTAGTGCTCTTGGTCCCAAAGATACTAAATTTTTCTTCTAATAACATGGACAGTTCTGCAAGCGAACACTTGTGTCTTTGCCCTACTATGGCCCGTCTATTTCCCTGTCAAGGGGGTTAGACTTTTGTAGGTTGGTCCCTTCGCGGCGTGCAGAAAGGACGCGAAGACTAGAGGATGTCTACTAGTTTTGGAAGGCTAGCAATTTTTAAACAACGAACTCCTTTAGGCTTCTTCGTGACTATTGTATTTTTCGTGTTAGTTTTAGCTTATCTGCATTATTTTTTCAGAGAACATACTCGCTGTTGGGACTTGTCATCTTTTCTTATCAAACCTGTACAGAGAGTGCTTAAATACCCGCTCTTGTTAAATGAACTCCTAAAGGTATACTCTTGTTTGTAGTGTAGCATGGTTATGTTAACTTTATGTATTTTTAACGAGGCTATTGGCATCCTTCTCCATTCTAGTCTGCATGGTCTCCATTTTCGAGCGCCATTTGCTAATATAACCGCATGTGCGTAATCGCTTACTCAGTCTGGCCCTTACGAGGGTAAGTGCCCAGTTTTTTTATATGAACGAAGATGCCTTTTAGTTTTATCCTTTGCAAATAAAACTTAGTTTTACTAACTAAGGTTTTGCAAGTAGCTTCGTTTTGAAAGCGAGAGATGTAAAACTCCAAAAACAGCCCATGATTTAAATACCTGTATGACTAAATCTATCACTACTATGAGCTACAAACAACTTTTTTTCTTGTGTTCCATTTTATAGTATACTCCTGAAATACATCGTGATAAGTACAACTTACTACAAGCGATCACAGTAATGACAGATGTGGCTAATGCAATCAACGAGTTTAAACGGAGAAAGGATCTCGGTAAGTTTGTGTTAGAGTAATAGTATACTGAGTGAATAGCGTAGTGTAGCTATTGTTTCGCTTGAGACTGATTGATCATTCTAACTTTATGGAAGTGTGTCTTTACTAGAGTTGGAGACTTACTTGTGTCATAGCGAAGGCATTCCGGATGGTCGCATTCCAATATAGAGGTGTTTTCAAAGCGTCTCCTGTCATGAATTCGAAGCCTCTTGCTCAGCGATCACCCTGGCTAATAGGAAATAGATCGTAAAACATTTCGTTTGAGTAAAGCACGAGAGAACACAAGACCCAAGGAGGCCCATTCTGCCGGTGTCTCCCTCGCAGCCGTTTTTGTCTCGTCACGCAAGACTTCTCCCCAATGTTAGGGAGGAACGTTGCGTGACGAGACAATAACAGCTGTGAGGGAGACTGACTGGGCCGTATTCTGAAATGTTAGCCGTCTCCACCCTCTAACTTGTGGCAGGGAGGGGTGGGAGGCGTCTCCGGATTGGGGGCTAGGACGGCTAAGAATTCAGACTAACTCGGCTGAAGTTTAACCTGATTTTTTTTATCTGATTCTGATGTCGACTTACGCTCTGCTTTCAACAGTTGTCAAGTACAAGAAAGTTGAAGAGAGTGGTCTTACAAACAAGATACAGAAACTAAGCTGGCATTCAGTGGTGAAGAAAGGCACTCGAATTAATCAGAAATTAACACAACTTACAGGGCTCGTGGCACAGGTAAATTTACCTACTGACACGTACAGTGTGCTTTTCATCAGTTCTTAAGTGGAACAAAATAACTTCTTGCATTGTACTGCAATAATTTTAATTTAGTTTCCGTACGGCTTAGAGCTTGAAGTGACCGTTAAACTAGACGATAACGTACTCTGTACATACGCTCAGATGTACGGGATCTTCCGGTAGTTTGGATTCATTCATTAATGGAACTAACGCTACAGTAAACTAAAGTGTCATTTTCAAACAACTAAATGTTACGCTGCTAAACAATTGGTTGTTAAGTAGATCATTATATAGCAATTGTTGAATGAGGCTGAGTAGGATAACACCCACCGAGACTTCACTTGCTCAATCCTCTCAATCGTTATCTCATTGAGGTAATATTTTGGCGGAGTAATATTTCCAAATTTTGCGCGGCTAGCTTTTGTGTAAAGCGGATCTAAATTGCTCATAAATCATTGTCTCTCAAGCACCGCAAGGAATAGTCTCATCAGAAAGGTTCAAGTTTATTTGGATAAGTGCGTTTGATTGTTTTAACATTTGCAGACTGTCGACGAAAAATTCATCGAAGAGGAGAAGAGGTTCCGTGGAGTCGAGAAAACCGTGAAAGCACTTTGGAAAAACGTCTCAACCTACTTGGAAGAATTCGAGGTAACTTTGTGACGTCACAACCTGACCAAAACGTCTTCGCTTATGAGTAATAATCTTTTGAGCCATATAAGGGAAGGTTAGAAGTTCTAAGCGGGCATCACTCTGTTTCGGACCAGCACTACCTCAAAACTGCATTGATTGCAGCTAATCGCAAACATACGAAAAACTTCAAAATATTTATGATGAATACTAGCATTTTCAACCGTCTTTTATCGCAGGAGACCATGGAGTTCCGCCAGGCTTTAGGGGACAATATTAATGACTTCTACCAAGATGCTGCAACGTGTTCAGAAGTGTCCACTTATTATAGGACACACAAGACGATTGGGGAGACTATTCTAAGCAGATTTGTAAGTTTAAATGATATAATTCTGTATAGTCAACTAATGAACGCATAGACGAGTGAGAGTGCGACCACTGTTGACCTCAAACTCGTCTTCGCAACGACAAGTTGACAGCACTTTGTGAAAAGTGCTGGGAACGAGGGTCCAGGGTCTGGCATCCACTTACAAAAGGTCACTCTGACTGGCTCAAGCGGAAAAGGAAAAAAAAAAAGGACAGTTAACTAATTTGCGGATTTTTGTCGTGATTTGTTTGAGTGTTCGCTTAAGAGATGTTATTCAGGAGTTACAGCAAAGACGTTTTTTGAGCGGCGCGCATCAACCGGAAGTGGTCTTTTTTGCATTCTTTGGCAGTGGTTTTGCCCAAATTTTTGCGCAGATTGTCTTTATATACGTAAAAACACTTAGATATACAAATTTGGTAGCATCAAGCCATACTAAAAGGAACAAGGCCTCAGTTTCAGTTGACGTGCGCCGCTCAAAAAAGTCTTTGCTTAAACTCCCAATATACCCTCTGGTCCTCGGAAAGAAAACAGTATCTGCCTTTGCGTAGCCTGCGTAGCAAGTGTTTCCGTGCGGTTTTGGAGCAAAGAGCGAGGAACCGGAGTCAAAGACCGCGTGTAAAATGTCGAGAGTAAAAGAGCGGGGAGGGGTGGGGAAGAAAGGTTATCTTTCCCTTTCGCTTCCCCCTTCGTTGATAGTTTGGCTCTCGTTCCATTTCTCGCGCGGCCAAAATCGAAAGCCCCGTTCCTTGGTCTTTCTTTGCTCCGAAACCAAACGGAAACGCTTGCTACGCAGGTTAGCCTTTGCGTGAGATTACAAATACCCAATCTTTCTTTCTTCATGATTACAAATTATACTCGCTTTGCAATTCATACTACATTAATTGGCGTTCTGTTTCTTTTCATTTAACAGATAGATAGTGTTCAGTTGCAAGTGCTTTCTCCGCTCAATTCCTTGCTCAACTTGTTTCAAGGACCGCAGCGCTTAATTCAAAAGAGAAATGACAAGTGCTTGGACTACGACAGCTGGTCAAACAAGATTGACAAGATAAAGGACAGAGAGAAATTAAAAGTGGTACATATTAGTTGTTGAGAATAATTAATCTTCTAATGAGCTAACTCAGTGACGTAATCGTTAATATTATAGTTTTAGACCGGATAACTGCCCAAACATCCACAGTACAAAACATCTTGCGTTGAACTTTCTTGCAGGACCAACGCGGAAAACTGTTGTCTTTGTTTCTAGGTTAATTCCTGGTCTATAAAAGATTTATTATATGGCCAAAAAGAGAACTTTTTCGTGTTGGACCAACCCGGGAAATCGCTAGTGGGCAAGATAGACCCATCTTACTTCGCTCGGGTAGCCAATGAGAACGAATGACTAGCTTCATCTTACCCGCTTGTGGATTCAGCCATATAATAAAAAGTGATAAGCTTTGACGTTTGTTTTGTTTATTTTGTGTTGTATTTGTTTTTGACGTTGCTTTTTGGTTTTGTTCTTGCTTTTTTGTTTGTTTGTTTGTTTGTTTGTGAGTTTTCTAACAGTGTATGTCCTTGTAAATTTGTAGGCCAAAGAAGAACTGGGGCTTGCCAAGAAAAACTATGAAGCACTGAACACTCAGCTGTTGGAGGAGATCCCTGGTTTTACTGAGAAGTGTATGTCTTTAGTGGTGGACTGTCTCAAGAACTTTGCTATGGCACAGAACCGATTATACTATGAAATTCAACAGGAGTACGAGCAGCTATTACAGGTACCTGTGCTTATTACAGCAATTGGGCTAAGGTGCTTATTTTAGGAAAAAATCGTTGGAACTCGGCCTGTAGCGGCATATATATATGTGAATACAATTAAGAGGGTCCTGAGTGTCGGTTTTGGTCATAGGGGTTCTGCAATGATATTTTCAAAGGAAACGTAATTTTATAGAAAACTGATGGAAACCTCAAGAGTTTATAGCATAAGGATATTCGTAAGAGTATGAGACACTAATGTCATGGGGACTAAGCTATTGGAGGCTAATATTATATGGACTTGGCTGTTGATATATTATCAGTGATTTTGTTATAAATAGTTATGGTGAGTCCTGGGACTCATCTTGTGAAAAATCGTGAGGCCCAGTTTAATAATAAAAAAAGAGTCCGAAATTGAAACTGCTTAGGCCTTTATGTAACGAGACAGTTAATCTGAAGACAGACTCCAAACTCTGTATTAAGTACATGTATACTGAAATAGAAATAATTAAGAGTCCTTCTATTTTGAAGCACAACAAAGACTAAAAGAAATAATGCATCGTTAAACGACAGCCATTTACAACGGCCACAGAAATTACGCGAACGGGACGGACATTTCTTCAAATACACATGTTCAGATCGATCGATTAATCGATCTTTGCGTCCATCCCCATGCCATGAATTATTTAGCGCCTTTGGGGATTTTAATGCGTCAGGGACGCGGGACGCAGAGGTAACAAAATCACTGGATTATTGTCAAATCCGCAGTCTTACAATTTAGGAGTCCTTTGACACGTAACATTTCACTATTTCAGCTACCAGTTGTACAGACGGTGGAAGGTGACATAATTGAGCACCACAGCAAGAGATCTTTACAAGTGATGGAGCAGTTCTCGGACCTGAGTTTTATACCGTTAAGTTTTGTAGCAAAGGACAGTTCTCGCAAGAAGAGGCGATCAGTAAAAAACCCAACGCAACCTTCAAGAGATCAGGTAAATCTTGTAGACAGATAGGCTTGAAACAGGCCAGCTCATTTATATCATTGCGATATACCACCTATCGGTATATTCCAGTCCGAGCAGTCTTGGCGCATTCATGCCTGATTAGTCCGCCTCAATAGTGCATTGACATGCGTAAATGTCCGACCATTTCCCCCGATGAGCGTGTTGCATGAAAGTATGGTGCATTTATTTGCAAAATACTGTATGCGTTTAGCCGTCGCATTTTCCGGTTGAAATATTTTATTGTTTTAACTGCTTAAAACCGTCTCAATTTGCAAATGCTAGTGTCTTTTGTCTGAAGACTAGTTTGGAAAATTCATCCTTGTGTGTTACCTTCCTGCGTGAAAAGTCGCATAAGAGTTTCACGTTGTACTGATAGTGACCGCAAAGAAATGCACCAAGATGCGTCGTAATCTTCCATAGATGTTGTTTTGCTTATCAAACCTATCACCTGTTACTGTTCTAATAACCATTACCGTCGTCGCTCCTCTCCCTATCACTCTTTTCCCACTGAAGGTGGAGTTGACTATGTACACGCGTACCTGTATTTGTTGCTTCTTTCAGGATACCACAGAAGATTATGGGGACAACAAACCCAGTTTGGTGAATTTTAGAGGTGATGAATTTGAGGAGAGAATGCTAAGGAAGCAGAGGCAAGCTCCACCCCCTCCCTCCACGATTCTCCAGCCAACGCCTGCCCCACGACGGCTGAGCAGTGCAGCAAGGCCTGTAAGTCTGTAGGGTGCGGTTATTTAAGGTGTAAGGCAAAAAGTAGCTTCTTACCGACATGTTTCTTTGTTGTTGTTGTTGTTGTTGTTGTTGTTGGGTGGTGTTGTGGTCAATTAGATC
The DNA here is from genome assembly GCA_942486035.1 of Porites lobata. Classification (NCBI taxonomy): domain Eukaryota; kingdom Metazoa; phylum Cnidaria; class Anthozoa; order Scleractinia; family Poritidae; genus Porites; species Porites lobata. The sequence goes on along the minus strand of CALNXK010000146.1, from coordinate 1,427,000 downwards.
CCCGCTCTGTTATGTGTTCCGCACCTTAATTATGGTGGAACTGATTAGATAATAAAGCTTTTGCTTGTTTGTTTTTGAGGCCTTTCATCGTTCTGACCTCAACTGAAAATTTTATTGGCGAAATCTTCGTGCTACTTGCATTCAGGCGTTTACTATTTTAGTATTTTACCAATTTAACTGTCTAAGGAATTTTAACCCTCAAAACTGCAAAACAAAACAAAACAAAACAAAAAAAACTTGGAGGACCCACACTTTTTTTAAGGCCCATTTCAAACAACGAACAGCTTGTGCCAAATTTAGCGGCAAATAAGGAAAATCTATTGTTCTTCCTCACTTGCTTTCGTTCGGCACATAACGTTTGAAACGGGTCTAACTAATTCAGAAGCGTTTGCGTTCAGACGACATCAGTTTCCACTGCTTAGGTCTGGGTCTAGCTTTTTACTTTGGCTTGTAGCTCACTTGATGTAGACTCTATAACAATAGGTATAGTAAGAGGTACGGCTGCATGAAAGCTTCCATTTCTCCTTTCCACCCCCCCTCGGTTTGTCGTTTGACCTCAGTTTGCAGGCCTCCCTATCTCATACTTAACGAAACACAAACAAGAAACACACAAAAAAGCCGCCTTCTACGCAGCCCATCTTTATTGTCATCAGCGAAGTCACGGAAGTTTTTAAACCAACTTTAAAGGTGGATTTTCTTTCTCAGGGCAATAGTCATGCAGGTAGCTCGGACATGGTAGAAGTTATTCCGGGCGGAGAAAAGCTCCACATGGTCGAGTTCAGCTTTGAAGCTCAAAGTGCAGGAGAATTATCCGTGACTGAAGGAAACCTAGTGTCTGTCCTGCGATACTCAGATAACAGCGGTAACCCTGAGTGGTGGCTAATTCAGTGTAATGGTGCCACTGGTTATGTGCCACAAAGTTACCTTTCTCTGCTAGAAGATGCTGCTGATAGTAGCGAAGGAGGTGCAAGTAGTACTGACAATGCCTTCGCAGATGATAGCGTTATTACCAATGAAACGAGTCAGATGGTGGTTACGGAAACAGATCCAAGAGAGGAATGCAGTGTAGCGTTGACTCGCGAGACTAATCCTAAAGCAAGCTATTACGCAGAGTTTGCGTTCGAGGCTAGTAGTGTAGCGGAATTGAATCTTGAAGAAGGACAAGCAGTAGTTGTTTTGCAGAAGCAGGATTTGACAGGCAATGAAGAATGGTGGCTTGTAGAGGCGGATGGACGTAAGGGATACGTACCTTCCAGCTATTTAACGCCGGTTGAAGATTAAAAGCGACAGAACAGCAAATAAAGGTTTAGTGTGCAATAGCTTCTTCACAAGCTAGCCTGGGAAAACAGTCCACATTTCGCGACGCTACCACTGATTTCTTCGGCGTAAACATGACTTCTGAGGAACGAGCGCAGAAATTCCATACTGATGACGTGTCACTACCCAAATCTGGGTAGTGCTACTGATTGGTCTTGCCACTAGGGACATTTCGGTCTGACCGACCAGACCGGTCAAAGTTGACCACCTTCAAAGCTGGTCCCGAATATCCTGGTCGGACTAAACCGAAATGGTTCGTTCCATTTGATGTACCTCCCGAAATTTCCCGGAATTTTGGGTTGAATGGAAAACGCCCAAGAATTTTGCTTACCATTTACCCATACCGTGAACCGACCAGTTTGCTCGTGGAGATGGTGAACAACCGGAGTTTTACGAGGAAACCATTGGAAGCGTCGCGAAATGTCGGCTGTTCCTTTGGCTCAGGCTGGTCAGTTAAAGGGACTACAGAATAGAACTATTTTGAATTCCAATCAAGCATAATCACAACCGATTGCTCCGCAACTCCCTTTTATTTCTAATCGGTTAGGAAAGGCAAAAGTAGTCTTATAGCGCTACCCGAATGTTTTAATAAACGCGTATGACTATGTTACTTTTTTTTAAGTTTGCTGTTTTGTAACTTACAATAAGAAATCATTTGAAGCCTTGAGTCTTGCCTCCGCTGGCAGCGGCATAGCTTGCTTCAACGGTGCGCTTTATCTGTGTAAAATTCTATTCATAAATTATTTCGTGATGTAGATATCAATATGTAGATATCTTTCTCTGTGCTACCTTTATATGCTTATTTTATGATGTAGATATCTTTCTCTGTGCTACTTTTATATGCTTAACTGAGGGGCCGTAAGCCGTCTTAACACTTAAACTGCAACGAGGATTGAGGTGGTAACCTTGATTTCAGTTAAAAAGGAAAGACAATATTTTAGTGTACAGTAGCTTCCATTTGCACTCAGTGCAACCGGGATGAATACTAGCCTGCTAATACATCCACTTCTCCTCGCTCCTCGCCGCCAGGGACCTTTCTCCTGTCGAAATGTCCATAGTGGCGAGGAGCGAGGACAGACGGCTGTATTAGGAGCCGCGCGATTATTTGACTTTTGAGGGGGGTACGGGTGATTTGGATTGGGTAAAAATTAGTTTTCCCAAACCTCTGGTGATAGATTTTTCTCTGACATGCAAAGGTGTAACATTTTTTTTCAGTGTAGGATATTTTTTTTTCCCCAGGTGTTTCCTTGCAATAATTTTTTCCCTCGAAATCAGTCTGCAGGATATTTTTTTCGGAAATCACCCATACCAAACCCCTCCCCTCCCCCGCCCCATCTCAAAAGTCAAATGGTCGGCCCCACAGCAAGCTACGTGAATTTGTAAACCTGGCAATCAGTTCCATAATGATGACCATGACATGGGACTTCCAGATCTTTATCACGAGATTTGTAAAACACGAGTATTACCGTTTTCGTAATAAACTGTTTCTTAAGATATGTGAAACCTCCATGCAATTGTCTCTTCTTCCGAGTAACCTACCAACCTAAAATGATAATAGAAGAAAGGAATAAACACTTAACTAAACTAAAGCACGTTTCGCACGCACATGAACTCTTGCTTTGATACGCGGTCATATTAAACTCACGTTCAACTTTATACTGTGTGCCAAATTAGCGAAAACAACATCTCGCGAATTTTTTTGCCACCCGGGGTTCAACAAGGCAAGCCATCTAATAACATTGGTGGAATTAATGCTGGCATAATTGAATTCACAGTAAAGTTAATTCAAATTTTAAGGAAGCTTGTCTCAACTACTTCTTGTTTAAAAGACACAGGAAAATAGGGCTCAGCCCTTTAAATTGTATATACACGGATTTTCTGTAGCAATTTTTGCAACAAACATAAATCATTAATAACTTTGCCAAGTACCTTCTGCGGTATTTTTAACAAGCAAATTTTGTACATTATAGTTTTGGGCTTTAATTAGTTGCCCACTGCTAGCAATTTAGCAATCACAGGCGCCTGTTCAATAATGCAAACTAGCCTTTTTGAGTTTGTAATAAAACAATATTATTAGCAGGTTCCTCAAAGAATTATTACGATTTTATTCATTTATCATTCTTGTCTTTTCTTATTTTTATTATTATCATTATTTTTGGAGGGAAGGTCCCTGCGATTGAATGTAATGAAAAACCCATTGACTACCCTTTCCATTGGCTGTCAACAAGCACATGAAACATTTAAAAGTAAATTAATGTTTGCGTGTGTGATGATAGTCTGCTTCACAGCCGTTCTGTGTGTCACAAAAACACAAAAACGGCTGTGAAGCAGACTAGTGTGATTAACCAATCACATTAGCAATCACGCCACCCAGAAATAAACAACTGTTATTTCTTTTGTGCACATATCACTTGGCACAGCCAACTCACAAAATCCATGCCAGACGCATCAGTTTATTAGTAAACAAATCAACTAACCAATGTGACAAGATGGATCCCAGTTGCTCAAAAGCTGGACAGCAGTTTTGTAACTGGCTTTGCTAATACTTATCCAGGGGATGTTGCTATCCAACATTTGAAAAACTGGGTCCTGGTGTTTTCAGACAACAAAACTAATCTGTTTTGAAATGTAACCCACACCAAGCCAAGTTGATTCAAATCAAGATGGTTTAGACTGCAAAGAGGGAACGCACGTTTAGTCCATCAGCTAGGGGGGTTGTATGGCTCACTTAAGGGGAACAAACAAAACTTGTGTAGTTGGAGTCCAGATTGGGACTAGATGAGGTCAAGTAAAGTCAGCTATAGCAGCATTTACACTTGGTTGCGGGGCACTGTAATGAAGTAAAGAACTCCCTGGGCACTAACGTGAACACAACCTTTTTTCAAGTACCCACTCCCGCATTTGGGCACTGGAGCAATTCCCAAGTACAAGGTCGAGACCTTGTTTGCGGGCACTGTATTGGCCCCAGGTCCATCTGCGCACACCACTTTGGGAGCAAGGAGCTTGCATGACTCCAGCACGAGCGGCTGCGAAGGAGACTACCTTTAAACTGGCAAAATTATAAGGTGGCACTGTTATATTATAATAATAACAGTAATAATTACTTACACACTTACTGTAACATGTTCAGTGCTCGCATACTTTTCTTTTTATATTAATTCTCATAATTTTTTTACACTGTAATTTTGGCTACAATGGTATATGCGCTCTGATTGGCTGTTTTCATGTAAGGATTGAGCATTACTAGCTGGGTGTCCAAGGCATAGTGGACATCCTTATGGACATCCATGTTATGGTCAATTTGACAGCTGTAAAAAAGGGTATCCGCTGACCATTGTACAACTCACCGGCTCAAGTGTACAACTTATTGAGGTGATGTCTTCTCTTAAAGTTATCTGCTGACCAGTTGTTGGTTTTAATTGATCGCATGCTCAGTTCCAAAATGAAAAAACCACATAGTAAATAACTTATTAACCTCCCCCTTTCGGTCAATACAGGGAAATCTCAGACTTGGGCCTTGATGTATTGACCTCGCTATCACTTGGTCAATACACAACACATCAAGGCCTCAGTCTGAGACTTCCCTGTAATGACCGAATGGACGAGGTTAACTAATAAAGTAGATATTGTTCATGAGTGAGGTCAAGATGGCTGGATATTGGCCAAGTTCTTAAAAATGCAAAGAACAATAATAAATTATTTATTATTGTAAGGATTAAAACTGGTGATGACGATGATGATAAAGATGGAAAAAGCTTCTAGTAACATCGAACTATCAACTTCTAAGAGCATGCGCACTTAAAATTATTGTCAAAAATAATATTCATCAACAAGCAAGCCCTAGGATTTCAATCTGCACGGAGAACGTTTTTCTCAGTTCTGTGTGCAGAGATCGTAGAAACCTATTTGGTACCGTGAAAATTCCAGGAAAAATTTGTGGACTGTTAATCTCTTGTGGAACTGGTATAACACTAACGATACAAGTACATGCAGGTGTCCATTTCTGGAGATCTCTACAAGGATTATTATGCATGCACATAGTTACAGTTTCATGTGTGACTTGGGTTGAAGCTATGAAGCTAAAAGCTTATACGCAAAGAATTTTGATCAGGTAGGATGAATACAGCAGTATAATGATAGGGAATGGTTATGTTGCCGTTTTTCAAGCATGATAACAACACGGTACTGCCATTAACGTGAAATCTAAGAGCTTGGACAAGTGTGTCCCATTTAGGGGTAAAAATTGCTCTGCATTAATGGTACATGTATTAATCCATGACTTCAGTTCGATGGTCTGGTATTTAAGATAATAGTGTAATTATTTAATTTATACAATACCACTAATAGGAGACTGATTCTTAAAAAAAGTATTAAAATAAATTAAGTGAAAATAGCTCAAAATCAATTGCAACTAGCAAACACTACGACAAGTCACCCACTTTTTGTAAAAATCCAGTAAGAGTCATTTTAGCCCTACTGGAAAAAAAAATGCCGCACTGCTCCAAGGAGTTGGGAAAAAGACAGTAGAGACCTTAATTTAGATTCTAAGACTTAGGACAACTACTTAGTAGTGTGCACACATGAAGAAGTGCCATATTGGTGGGAAAACACCAAAGTCGATGTCATTCTACAACAGGTTTTAGCAAAGAGTTAAATCTTGTCATTATAGTCATTCTTGTCCTTGAATCTAAAGCTCTCTGATAACTGACGGAGCTTACAGCAAATACACAGAAATGTCAGCATTTCCCACAGTTGCTTGAACACAAATACTTCAGAAATACTAGAGCACTGCCCTCAAATAATTTACTTAGCTTGCAATATTGCACTGTAAACAATATTGTATAATATTTCATAACAGTCTGAAATAATTGTCTTTGAATTGGGTCATGATTATACTCTACCAACCTATAGAGCTAAGGACCCTATCCTTAATGAATGGATCAAAGCATCCATAACAGTTCTCAAAGAGGCACTGCGGTTTATTATACTCCAGCAGCTTCTGGGGACCACGGACCAGGAAGTGCTCCAAACTGTACGCAATGCATACAATACACTGTTCCTGGTAATCATCACACTCTTGACAAACATAAACACGTCCGGAGGACTTGCCAACAAAGACACCCTAAAAATATATTCAGTTATATCAATCAAATAGATAGAGGAAATTACATGGTCACTCAGAGTCTGAGAAACAAAATTTCTCTATGAGTATGGAAAAATATTTTACAAGTGAATGCAACGAACAAGTGAAATGTTTTTTGCTTGCGAAAGGCACATGGTATAAATTATATACAATAATAATACACATGTTATCTTCGCATATGAAGGTGAGGATAACATGTTTTTTTCACGTGTGAAGATACTCTTTTCCAGGTTAATTTTATGCAAATTATCTTTAAGTACTAAGAGGTTACAGAAATAACATAAAAATACTGATTTAAAAGACTGTGAAAGTTAATGATTATTTTTTAAAAGTTTTTTGGTGTACTCACCATATTGCCCATGGTCGCCCATGGTGACCACTCGAACTGTTCAGTAATCGAACTTTATCAAACCGAAAAATTTGCCTGAGAAATTGATTAATTTCGTTTTCCAACTCAATCAAACTTGTAATCGAACGTTCTAAACCAACACTCGAAGCAGACAAGGATTTTTAAAAGTCATTTAGTGTGCAAAGAGTCAGGAAAGAAGCAAAGAAATCACCTGGAAATCAGCAAAGAACCAAAAAAGAGTCAGATGAAATGAACAATAGGTTGAGTGTACAAACATGGAGGAATTCTGAATGTGCTGGTGTGAGTGACAGTAACAGTTAACCTAAAAGGGACGCTGTAAAGTTAAAAACTCTTTGACGAAGCATAATATTCACACTGTGATTGAGGAGGTTGATTAAATGGATTAAAGGATAAAGTTGTATGGCAAATTAGTCTTGTTCTTCCAGGTGTTCTTGTATACCTTTTCGCTCCAAAAAATACCCTACACTGATCCACTACAACCACTTCTGGAATGTACTTAGTCATAAGACACCCTAGAAAAAGGAAACATTCAGCAGAACATGCGCAATTTTCCCGTGTGACATCACATTTTTAATAGAATGCATGCAACTTCAACCATCGGACCTAACTGAACCCAATTAAAGTTCCATTGGGTTCAATTACTGAAACTTTTTTTTTGTGACAGTTCAATAAATTGTGTTCGATTACCGAACTTAATCGAACCGAATCATTAGACTAAGTTCGATTGAGTTTAAATAATAAAACGTTCAACTTAGTTTGGGTAGTTAAGCCGGGTACATCGTTATTGACACTTTAAAATAACGGTTACCAACATTTCTTAGTTAGGAGATGTAAAAAAATTATTGCTATTATCTGAATGAGGAAAAAATTCTTTCTGTCAGTTGCAGCTTTGGAATTTTAAGTGGGGGAGACAATGGCATTTAAAATTCAAGAAATCTCAAAGAATATAAACAAGACCACTAAAAACAAAAATTAAGCTTAAATACACATCTATTGACTAGCACCATATAAATTTTGTAACCTAATATTCAGCAAAGCTTCCATGTACATAAACACATCATCTAGTCTTTAATACCACCCATGATAAGCGATCAACACTGTACTAAGAATGATTGATGACCAACTTTAATAAAAGGACATAGATAATAAAGCGAAATAAATTTATAAGAACCTTTTCGCACTGAAATATAAGCTCAGCGAATTAGCAGCCAAAAAACATGGTATGATTTACTGCATGCATACACAGTACAAAATCAAGGAAACTTTACACAAAAGCCAGTTACCTCTACCGGGAAAGATAGGCTGCTCTGTAAAACACCGATCTGAACAACATCCTCCTCTATGTAATACTTCTTCCACACTTGCAATGTAAAATCATCGAAGACAGTCGATTCATTTCGGCCAACTATGACAAGATCGCGGTTAAAACCAGACACAACCAGTTTTCGGTACTTGTAATCGTTCAGAAAGGCCGCTAGTTCGATTTCGTTGTTGACATCCAACTGTCTAAGACGAGAAAAGAATTGCTCCTTATCTGTTGGATCAGCGAGTCGAAATGCGCTTGACAAATCGTTTTCCGCCATGTTCGTTGCTATATTATGGACCTGCTTCTAAATAAAAGGCGAGAAATAGTCCTTAATTCTTCTGATTTGTCGCAGTACCAACAGCTGAGCTGTTTATGACTTGTAAACCTCCCTTTTTATATCGTTTACGCTCCACATCGCACAAACAACAAACAACATACAGTTAAGTCGAGACTTGTGACTCGCTCCAAAACATCCGCCCCTTCCACCCCAGGGGCTACCCCAGGGTAAAAGACTTTTGACGCCTGCATTAAATCAGCGGTGTATGGAAGGAAATGGAGTAGGTACATCATGTAAGAGGCCGTAGTTCTCCTCTCTGCAAAGAATTTTATGCAAGTCAAGGTGAGTTTCGCTTTTCTGCAATGTACAGCTTTTAACCAGGATATCTTTTAATTTGGTCACAATTACAAGAGAGAACGGGTACACATGGATAATTAAATTTTGTGTTTTTAACCCAGCTGGAGCGGGGAAGGGCATATTGACATCTTCTCTTCGGTTCCCTTATAACAGAGGCCTCTTCTAGCAGTGAAAAGTTTGAAAGTTTGAATTTTTCCGGTAATTTTTGTGAATTATTTATCTCTATTACTGGGCAGCCCTTCATGGGGTAAAGCAGAAGTAAAAGGAAGGAATCCTTATCGAGCCTGAATTTCACTACACATACCCTCGAGCCCCACCAGAGACTACGTCTCGTGATGGAGTTTGCGACTCGAAGATATGTCTGAGCGTCAGGCTAAACCTTATCATCAAATCATCACAAGGCCTGACCAATACTTGGTTGAGCTGCTTGGTAAACCTTGTGACTATCTGATGAGGAGGATTACTGTGTATTAACCTACACAATTATATAGCAGTTGCTTAGCTTTTTTAGCTATGTGTCTTTTACTTACAATAGGCATACACAGTATTCGCATTACTAATTAAATAACTGCCACCTGCCACTTCCAAGCTTCCCCAATCCCTCCAGTTATAGGTCTGTCAACCTGTTAACAAATTTGTTGACACCTCCTTATAAGGCCCTGCTTTAAGTGTGATTTGCAGGTGTTAGTTGGCATAAGACAAACTTGAGACTCATGCCTAAGGTATGAAAGTTTGTAGATATAATTACATTGTTTTGTTTTGTTTTGTTTTGTTTTTGTTTTTGTTTTTGTTTTTTTTTATTTGTACTTACAGTTCAGTGAATATGGGTGAATCTGAATGGGAGAAAGAAAAGCCAAAATTATTGAAGATGATTCAGGAAAAACAGGACCAGCTTAATGACTTTGAGAAAGTAAGTTCAGTCATTTGACAAAAAAAAATAGCAACATTAGTTAATGAAGAACTGAATTCAACATGATATGAATCACATCTGCAGAACCAAATTTTGACAACTATGCCATAATATATTCCAGCTTATCAATTGGCCGCAGGTGCAGCGAACTTTTCTATACATAGAGCAATTAAACTCTGGAACTCATTGCCATGTGCGATCACTGCTACAGACAGCCTGCATTCTTTCAAAAAGAAACTTAGAGAATTTCCTTTTCGAATCATTTCTTGTTGGCCAGTTTTTATCTATCATTATAATTTTAACGTTTAGACATTTTACCTTTAAATGAATTATTTATATGCTTATGTAGACTGGGTCTGAAAAACCCCGATTGGGAGATTCAATAAAGGTCCACTTTACTTTACTTTAATATAACTTTTAACTTCAGGACAAAAGCAATGTAAAAAAAGTGAAAGAAAATGAAAAAAACGGCCATATTTGTTGTTTTATTACTACATGTAGCTTTGTATTCGGTAAATCATAGAATCCTAAACTGAGTCTGAGTTTTTGTTTTTCAGAGATTTTTCCCAGTTACCATTGATGATGAACGAGAGGCATTAAAGGTACTGAAGATAGTTTGTATTTAAAAGTTGTAAATCATGCAGAATATATATATTTTTTCAAAACTACAAGTTGCTGCATAATCACAAAACAGAGCCAGTGCCAGCTTTTTTCCCCTTCTGGAACTTTGGTCAGATCTTTAAAGCAAGATTATAACCGACCATTAAAGAATGAAAATTGTACTAATTCTTCAACTTTCAAATGAAACCTAAATGTCCAGGGGCAGATCAAGGGGGAGGGTGCAGGGGGTGGGCACCTCCCCTGAGATGACCTGCGGTTTTCTAATACAACTGGTATTGTGCCAAAAAAAAAACTATGTGGTTTATTGATGTTGAAGTAGAGCAAGAGACAAGTGCACCCCCTCTTAAAAAAAATCCTGGATCCACCCCTGATGTCTGTTGAAAATGTTGCTTAATTGTTCTCATTGTGCGTGTTGTGTGCTTGCAGGAACAGTGTTATTAAAAACTGCCATTGTGTGGCTTGCTTGCACCATATTCTTTGAATGTGCTAATCTTACAATGCTGGATTTGAAGGGCTCCAAATTTTTGCATGTGGGCTAAGTTATTCCAGAAAATATTTAGCTCCTACCCTCACCCATCCCCTCTAGGAATTCTGGTTAAGATGTTTTACTCTGTAACCAAACATCTGAGTTTTACCTACATGTAGGATGAAAAACTTATAAGCAAAATTTAAAGGTAACACAAGCCAAAGGCCCAAAGGGCCTAAGTTTATCCCCGTTTCCTTAGCATGAAGCATGCCTAGGATTATTGCTACTCCCCCCTAGATGGAATACGTCCATCACGGGGCTACCCCCAAACAGCATGTCGCTGGTACCCATTTATACACCTTGGTGAAGAGAGGATTGTTCCTTGTCTAAGAAAGCAACACTACAGGCAAGGCTTGAACCCCAGATCTCCAGATCTGGAGTTTGGGATTGTTAACTGCTCAACCACACATGCCTCCACAATGGCTTCCTGAATTTTTATGCATAAACATTAATTGATTGTGCTTTTTGTTTCGTTTTTCCTCTTCTTATAGGAGAAAAACCTTTTAAAGCATAGAGATTTACTTAAATCCAAGGTATGCAGAATAGTTTCTATTCACCAAAGGCAAAGTTTATTTTGTTGACTATTACAATGTATATGGATGGCAAGGTGATTCAAGCAAATGTTGTGTTCTCATTGGCTATTCGAGCAGGAAAGATGGGCCCTGCCTATCTTGCCCACCTGGAATCTCCTACTTTGGTGCTGTAAGAAAGTTCTCTTGGCCATGTAGTAATTCTTTATATTGACCAAGCTTGTTTAATCAAGAAGGCTGATTATTGTCCTTGTTGATTTTTGCATATTTATTGACCTCAACTTTGTCTCTGACCACAAAAAATGCAAAATTAAATAAAGAAAGAAAGAAAGAAAGAAAGAAGAACTGGACCAATGTTTTCAATGGCCATACCATTGTGAAATCATGCGTATTAATCATGACTTTTGTTTTGTTTTTTTTGTTGTTGTTGTTTTTTAGATTGACACAATAAAGCATGAAATTGAAATACTTCAGTTGAAGAAAAAGCTGAAAGTTAGTGTCATTCTATGTGTCTATGAACTCAAAATCTGCTTGCTACTTTGACTGAGACTACTTAGTTATAATTTCATCTCAGCTTTTCCAAAATTGTGGAACTCTAGTCCCTTTATAATAAGTTTATTATTGCAGTGAAGAACTGTTAATTATCTTCACATACTTTAAATCTACATCTGCAAACTGCCAGATGTACCAAAATATGACGGTAATTCAAAAAGGTTTCTGAAATGAAGCTTATTTTTATTTCGTGCATCCACTTATTATTATTTTTTTATTTTACTTTTTCAGGAGCTGGAGGAAGAAAATGCTTCTCTGAGCTTAAGCTCAAAAAATAGCTAACAGAAGCAATGTAATCACAGTGCTAACGTATATATTCAATCATTTATAGTAGTCCAGTCATTTTACGCGGGAAATAAGGTCAACCCGGAACAAATTCCCACAAAAGAAATCTCAACGGTTTTAGACTCAGAATTTATTTGTTAATAACATATCAAGAGTCCCCAAAAATCCCAGCATGGCAACATGTCAAAAAACTGGATTTTGTTGGAGCTGTTGACCGCTGCATCTTTCACTGCATGGAAACGAGGCTGATCATAAGTCGTCCGAATGCCTACTAAAATACCGCACAAATCATAACTCGTAAATATAAATCATTAATACAGCAACTTCATTTCAATTCAAATACATCGCCGCTAGCTAAGTTATTAGAAAGTAGAATTAAGCAGCCACATGATAAAAATTTTACATGTTTTGTATCGGCGCAAATTATCAGTCACATCATACAATGTACATCTTATTTATCAGGTATTATTTAATGTACTTGCTGGCACACATTTTAGTGTGTTAATGTATATTTTATTATATTTATTGTTAGATCGTGGGCTTACTTCAATTAGTACAAGATATATTTCCCTCGTCATGGTTTTAAAGAACCCGTGAGATAAGCAGTTTAAGTACAAGAATACTCAGGGGCACCCAACGTCAATTTTCGGAAAATATCCGTTCGGAAGACGATTTGAGATGTAGAATTTTCGGAACATTTTTTGTAAAATTTCTTGCTTGCCTGCCTCTCCTAGGATTTTTGAACATCTAGAACATGGTATAATTGCCCATTTTTAACGGATTTTTACCCTAAAAAGGTCACCTAGAATTTTTGGGAGCTTTTTTTCAGGCTGAGAGTTTCGAAAAGGTAAGATTGGATCCCTATAATTTTCGGATCAACAGACTTTCAGCTAGGAAATCCGAACAGATGAAAAGATTTTTAGGCGATAAAAATATGTCAATATCTACCGTTTAAATACTAAAATACGTTTAACAATGCTATGTTTAAGTGGTTTTGAACTATATTCTCGTTAGGTGCTCCTGAATACTGAGTAGAGCACAAACTCGCCTATGCACAGGCTCACTTGTGTCGCACGAATGAGCCTGCTCGTAAACTGCGAGCAGAGGTTTCTCTTTTACATGGCTTTAGCGTTTACAAAGTCGTTTGCGTGGCTTGTCTGTCGCGTAGTTGGTATAGACATGCCACGCGAATGACTTCGTACAGCCCTCGGGATCTATATGCATTAATAACGCGAGAAGGCATGCAAGAGAGGCTAAGCAAAAACTCATTATTGTTGTTTGTAAGTTCTTGAATTGTTACCCACCTTCCTCTTCCTTTTTCTCATACCTACTTCGGACCACACAAAAAAAAGGGTCCCTCCTATCGCGATATGACTCAGACTGACGTCACCTATTGATATTAGGGACCTTACAATCCGACATCAAACGGCGACTTCCATGGAAACGTCGTTGAAAAATAGACTTCGCATCCTTTCAATCTATTTCGCGATTATCCCAAGTCGCCCAGTTACTTGAAAGAAGGGAATTTATGTTGCAGCTGAAGAGAGGGGACTGCGCCCGAGTTCAGACAGAGATGGTAGAATTTTTCGCCATGCCGTTTCCGTTCTCAAGTAAACTTGAAATTTGGTCATTTCAAGTCGTAGTTTTACAGAGACGGCAAAGAAATTTACAAACAAAGCGTGATGCCAACCTGGGAACGAGGTTGGCGTGATGCATGTGCAGAGTTGTTATTGTGCTCATGAAACCTATTGCTTTTTTTGCCGTCGCCGTCGCCGTCGCCGTCGCCGTCGCCATCGCCATCGTAGTTTCGTAAGGTCCTTAGTAATGTGCAACCAGAAGCGCATTGGTTCTTGGTTGCGGTACTGCTTAATTCGCTCGAGGCAAATTTGATAGCAAAACAATGTTTTAAACAGTGATGTCTCCAGTAGCCTTCTTTTTCCCCGCTGTTTAAAATCCTGGCGCCAGCGGGATTTTTTGGAGTCGGCCTAATACCAGTTCGACTGAGATCTGGCACTATAAAGGCTTGACTGAAGCGGAAAACCGAAAATAAAAAAAATCTCCGGCGCATCCAGGGTGTTCCGACCAAAAAGGGAAACCAGTGTTGAAAACCTTGGGAGTACAACACGCTGGTTTGGAAACTAGAATTCGATTCAAGGAAAAGACTGCGAATCATTAAAACATGCACGGCCCCTTTTTTTCTTCATTTCCCTTCAGTTATATCATTTCTTCATTTTGGGCCATTTGGTGGAAGTAGACACAGAAAAAAAGACTGGGAGGAGATGTCTCATCCGCCTCGCTCGCACCCTTACCCTCTCTTACTCACAGGCTCGAGAGGTCCACTGCTTTGTTGACCAATGAATCCCAAGAGCTTTACGCTCAGCTAAATAAATTATTTGCTCAGACGGGCGGCTACATACCTTTAGCTGAGTCTGTAAGACACAGGAGAAGCTCTCTTCACTGGCCCTCATGTGCAACCACTGTCTAACAGACTGGCTACATTGCTCTTGAAGACCTTCACACCTTACTGTCTCTAGCAGCAAACCTAGCGCCAAATAATACTATTTATCCGAGAGAATGTAAAGAATTTCCCTCCCCAATTTTTTTTAGGGGAGAGGCGGCTCTAAACAGGCTAGAATAAACTCAGTAGCAACGACTAAATGTTACTTGCTGTACAATTTTCTTAGTTTCTATAGCCTTAGGCTATATATTCACTCTATACCGCATAGTTTTTCCGCGTGTCGACACGAAAAGCGATCCGGACAGTATACTCTTCGAACACCTATCCGATATCTGACTCAGTCTCCCCTTTAGAATTGAAATCACGCCGAAATCGCCATTCTTAGGGACCAGTCATAATTTAAGTTGGGGGGTGGAGGAGAAATTGTTTTTTATTCCAAATTTTTTCCAGACCCCCACTAATAGCAGCCATGTTTTTTAGATACCCCCCCCCCTTCAATCATGTTAAAAGATTTAAGGGCCCCCCTTTCTTATACATAATACCCAAATGGTAATAACAAATAACATTTTCTTTACTTTACCATTCTTACTCACTGTCACTTCCGAATTTGCCAACTAACAACAGAGAAGCACTTCACACTAAACTGGGAAAGAGTTTTCACCTAGCTATAGAGCCTCTCAAACAGCTTATAGAGCAAGGATATATCAGTGATTGTGTTATAATAATTATTGAGATAAGACAAGCCATCGAAAGGTGAGAGGCCGACAGGACCGCTTCAAGGAAGAAAGAAGATAATCAGCCAAAGCTTACTGCTTTTTATATGAGCAGTACATGCTCTAATAGTAAAAAACTTGACGGTGACACAGACAGTGAGTCCACATCAACCTCATCTACAAATAATGATTCGGATAGTGAGATTGCATAACATGACTTTATGCATGTAATCATTTGTTAAAATGCTGATGAAATTGTTTCAGTGTTACACAATAATGGATGTTGTGTTGTTGTACCTATTATTTGAGCATTAAATCTTTTTGTCAAAATGCTGATTAAATTGTTTTAGTATTATACAATATAGGACTTTGTGTAAAACTGAATCAAAATCAGGTCCCTTAATACTCAAACATCATGCTGCTCAGACGAGCTGCACGGTCTTAGCAACCAAAAAAACCCCTCGGTATCCAGCTGAGATAGCTGAGTAAAAGTCAGCTATCTCAGCTGGATACCCAGTAGCTTGCAACATTCCCTATTCCCTTAATCTCTGATCGTATTTCGCATCTAATATGATAGAGGCGTCAATTTTCACGCAATCATGTCATCATCCTGGGGCGACAAATAAAATTAATTAAAAATGCGGTATCAAACAAAATGTCCGGAAAAAAATAATTCAGTGCCTTCTAAAAAGAACATTTTAAAGTCTGCGGTCGATTTCATTGCCAACGTGTTATATATCCTAGAAGCGCTCAGGCATAATAACATCATGCCAGGACTTCTACCTGGGTGAACCAGAAAGGATATAGAACAACAGCCTAATTTTTTTTTTTCGGCTACGGGTCGAAACGCTAAACGTGTTATATATCCCAGAAGCGCTCAGGCATAATAACATCATGCCAGGACTTCTACCTGGGTGAACCAGAAAGGATATAGAACAACTGCCTAAATTTTTTTTTACGGCTACGGGTCGAAATGCTAAACATGTTATATATCCTAGAAGCGCTCAGGCATAATAATATGCCAGGACCTCTACCTGGATGAACCAGAAAGGATATAGAACAACTGCCAATTTTTTTTTTTACGGCTACGGGTCGAAATGCTAAACGTGTTATATATCCTAGAAGCGCTAAGGCATAATAATATGCCAGGACTTCTACCTGGATGAACCAGAAAGGATATAGAACAACTGCCTAATTTTTTTTACGGCTACGGGTTGAAATGCTAAACGTGTTATATATCCTAGAAACGCTCAGGCATAATAATAACATGCCAGGACTTCTACCTGGCTGAACCAGAAAGGATATAGAACAACTGCCTAAATTTTTTTTTACGGCTACGGGTTGAAATGGTAAACGTGTTATATATCCTAGAAGCGCTCAGGCATAACTATATCATGCCAGGACTTCTACCTGGATGAACCAGAAAGGATATAGAACAACAACTGCCTAAATTTTTTTTTACGGCTACGGGTCGAAATGCTAAACGTGTTATATTATCCTAGAAGCGCTCAGGCATAATAACATCATGCCAGGACTTCTACCTGGATGAACCAGAAAGGATATAGAACAACAGCCTAATTTCTTTTTTTTCGGCTACGGGTCGAAACGCTAAACGTGTTATATATCCCAGAAGCGCTCAGGCATAATAACATCATGCCAGGACTTCTACCTGGGTGAACCAGAAAGGATATAGAACAACTGCCTAAATTTTTTTTTACGGCTACGGGTCGAAATGCTAAACGTGTTATATATCCTAGAAGCGCTCAGGCATAATAATATGCCAGGACTTCTCCCTGGATGAACCAGAAAGGATATAGAACAACTGCCTAATTTTTTTTTACGGCTACGGGTTGAAATGCTAAACGTGTTGTATATCCTAGAAGCGCTCAGGCATAATAATAACATGCCAGGACTTCTACCTGGATGAACCAGAAAGGATATAGAACAACTGCCTAATTTTTTTTTTGCGGCTACGGGTTGAAATGCTAAACGTGTTATATATCCCAGAAGCGCTCAGGCATAATAACATCATGCCAGGACTTCTACCTGGGTGAACCAGAAAGGATATAGAACAACTGCCTAAATTTTTTTTTACGGCTACGGGTCGAAATGCTAAACGTGTTATATATCCTAGAAGCGCTCAGGCATAATAATATGCCAGGACTTCTACCTGGATGAACCAGAAAGGATATAGAACAACTGCCTAATTTTTTTTTACGGCTACGGGTTGAAATGCTAAACGTGTTGTATATCCTAGAAGCGCTCAGGCATAATAATAACATGCCAGGACTTCTACCTGGATGAACCAGAACGGATATAGAACAACTACCTTTTTTTCCTACGCGTCGAAGTTCTAAACGTGGTATTCTTAGAAGCGCTCAGGCTTAATAATATGCCAGGTTTCCAGCGACTGATTTTAGCTGATTTTGCGGTGCGCAAGAATGGATAATTTACCCGACTTGTAAACAGATATTTCCTTCAGCCGATTGTGTCTCATGCAGGAGAATGTCATGTCTGCGTTGTTTTGTTTCTACTGAAGTTTTATCAAAGAAAGCTTAATAGGGAGATCGCAATTTATACTCTTACGAACTATAAATTAGGGCTGACCTGGAAGACGCGTTGAATTGTGCCGCCATCCTTCAAAATATAATCTGGCTGCGTTTAGGGAGACAATTTCCTCTTCCATCCAGATTTACTTGGTATATGTGTTTGCGAGAATCTTCAGACAAAGAATTGGGTATACACTGATTCGAATGGCTTGGCGATACTAAGTGCTTAAGTCTACTTACCGATTACAACATGTTTTGGAAGTATTGAGAAGCGCGCCAAACGAGGTTGTCACAGCGTTCTCGAGTGAACACGGCGCGACCTGGATTGATAAAATTACTATTACATGCAGCTATCATGCCAGTGATTTCTCCTTTCGTCGCATAGTGAATAGTTTGTGAGCACATCCTCGACTCTCGAAACATTTGTCTTGCGCCGCTATAGAAGTTGCTTCTCCCGCGAACCATAGGTAGATTTCCCGCTTAACATAATGTTTGATAATTTATGCAAAAGTTGACCTCGTGAAAGTCAGCAGTGCATTAATCGGCTCAAAAATAAACAGACTTCCTACAGGGTTTGAACACGGTCTTAATTAAAGTACTTTACGAGCGCTGCGGTAGTTGACCGCAAAAGTGTTACTGTGATGGATACTCAACTGGATGATTACGTCACTTCATAGCAACCAGACGGTACGAATTTTTTAACTTCCGGAGCGCTGAGGCTCGTAGTGTGCTACTTAAAAGAAACTTGAAGACCCCCCAAAGGTCATCTTTTGGCATTTTAAGGCCCCCATATTCCATCCAAAAAAATTGAAGGCCCCCAATTTCTCCTCCACCCTCCAACTTAAATTATGACTGGTCCCTTATGTCTGAACAGAAGCTCTATCCGGTAAAGCTTTCGTGCCGGCGCAAAAGCTATTCGGTACAGTGTGAACATTGCCTTATAAGGGAGCTCAAGCAGTGACGACTAGATCTGCAAAACAGAAACTTTGCACATGCAGCAGGCTTTTTTGTACATTTCTTTGACGTTGACTTGAAAGTGCCTAATTTCACGGTTTGTGGAGGTCGACGTGAACACAAGACAACGACTTTCTTTTTCTTTTCCTCAACTCAACTTTAGAATTCATCTTTTAAAAAAAAATATTGGCCAGCTTTTGACGATTTGAACAGTTTACAGTATACAGTTTTAAAATTGCACCTTTACTTGCTTATTGCATCAGTATTCGACGGGTTTATTCAGACTGGCCATTAAACTATGCTTTCTGTTTTTTTCAAATGGGATTATTTCTCGGTGACCCAATTTACCTGGGTTAAATCTGGATCTTTAAAAAGTATATCAGAGGAAATCCTTTTTTTTTTTTTTTTTGAAATGGCTTATAATTAAAGCACTAACCTCGTTCGAGTGTCTTTTCACCCGAATTAATTAACGGTTATTGGATGAGGCTGAGTATGGTGCGAAGAATTATACAGATCGATGCAGAAGGCCGAGGTGGATAACACTCCGAGCACATCAAAAAATGATTTTGCAGATATTCCTTAAAACGTAGATGACATCCATCGAGCAACATTTTTGCATATAATGGACCTTATTCACGATACCCGCCATTTCTGCACTCGCTTAAGGACTGATGTGGTAAAAGCGAAGTCACGTGGTTTCTCAGGGGGCAAGCAAGTGATAACATTTGCCAATGCAAGAAATTGCGGTCTGGTTTGTATATTCTAAATAACAGAAAATGAAGAACTTTTCATCTTCAAGACGATAATGACAAATTAGGGCCATTTATACGAACTGTACCATTTATACGAGCATGTCTTATCTAAGACGAGAACAGCTCGTATAAATGGTTCGCGTTTTATTTCTGTTCTTGACTCGTTTTCATGTGAATGTTGCCCGTAGCAACGGCAACCAACAAGGCGCGAAAAGTTTCCCGTTCGCGTCTTATGTAAGACGCGAAGGTCATTTATACGAAGTTTTTCTCGTCTTAGCTAAGACGCGTCTTATCTAAGAACAGGTGTTGAGGTCTGTTCTAAAATAAGACGCGTCTTAGCTAAGTCGCGTCTTATTTTAGACGAAATGTGCCGTTTATACGTAAAGTTCGCGTCTTATTTAAGACGCGTCTTATGTAAATGGCCCTATTATGGGCGACATTGATTATTGTTACTTTCCCAGATGCAGTAGCGACCGTAAATGTCCTGACAGGAAGTTATGATGACGTAAAATTGTCGAAACTCGAACTGTGCATTTTGCATGACTATCGTTTTGAGAGAATAATCAATAAACCGGAACTCGACCGCGATTACTCGTAATGACACATTTCACCACTTGTTTGCCCCATGAAATGCCACGTGACATTGTCTTTATCCATCGACCATAAAGCGCTTGCAAAGATAGCGGTTATCGTGAATAAGGTCTACTGCATATCTCCCTTTCAGTGTTAGTCAGAAATTCGTCTATTTTGTCTCAATTTCGATAGCTGTGAACGTCATTTTTTTCTAGTTCACTCAGGTATACATGCAAACAGCTATGCTGCCGTACTGTAAAGCTCTGCATAACCGAGGTTGCTAGCAATATTCCATCTTCCAAATATGGTAAGCGCCGGCTTGTTATGAAGAATTAGCGGGGGATTGGAGCTAATCAGAAACCAGGGAAACGGCGAAATATTTTAAATGGATAGTAACATATTCGCATTACCTACAGTGCACATGAATATACAATGAGATTTGGAGGGGAGAAAGTGGTCGCCGTCCCCAGTTCCGAAAGATTCCTATGGTTAAAATTGGAATTAAACTACTTTAATATTTTTGTGTACAAGCAATAAAGAGTAAGTGGAAAATAAGGGGAAAACTTGGTCACGCGGTACACATTTACGTCTGCCGTTTGGCGTAAACATGAATCTTAATTTCTCTAATATGATGAAGACCGCATGCTCAACTAAATTGCAACAGCCAGTTATAGCTGAGGGCGGAAGCTTAAGCATTTTAACTGTTGATGTGTACAGGGGTTTCACTGATTTTAGATATTTCGTGAGCCGGCTTTTAGATGGCAAAAAATTAATTTACACCTCAGTGGAAAGAAACAGCCTGTGTGCACAGAGCTATAAAACTCGTAATTTTCCTTGAGGCAGTCCTAAACATTTGTTTCAAGATTTCTTTTGGTACAGAAATTTGACAATATATTCCGTGAAACCAAACAACGCAGAACTTGGTTATGAAACTTTACGCCACTTATGCAAATTAGGCTCCAGCGCCAACCTTTATATCCTAGCATACTTGAGGCAGCTGAAAAACTACAAATGAATGCATTTGGAATGTCTTTGCTCATTATTTTTGCTCTTCTAAATTCTCTTTCAGTTCGAACTACCGTTGCGGTTGTTATTGAACCGAAAAATACGACTGTATTTCGTTATCAGAACAGGCCCGTTTCTTACGGACATTTTGAACTGTACTTTTATAGCATCTTAGAGGCACAAAAACTTGCTTCATTCTTTGTGGAAAAACAATCTGAATGTCCATTCGAATGCGTCAATGATCTGAAATGTTATTCGTGCAACATAGCTGTTTATCCTGTTTCGAAAGGACACCTTTGCGAACTACTGACCACGGACAAGTACAGGGCAAAAGCGAAGTTTCACGCTAATGCCTCATTTCATCATTACAGTCTTTTGGTGAGTTCAGTTACCTGATTTCACGTAACACTATCGCTCTTTTTGTTATTTTTACTATGTAAGGCACACTTAAGTTCGATAATCTTTCGCTTCCTTGAAACAAAAATACAAATGATCAAAAAATAAATATTTGTCTTAAGTTCAAAACCCTGATTTTCAATATGATGTTAGTTCAATGCGAAAATAGTAAGGTGGCGTGAATCTGTATTGATTATTTTGTGGTACCGTTTTGTAAAATAAACTTGAAAAATGAAGAACTAAGCCGCCCATGGAATAACTGCAAAAACACTCATTTTATTTGTAATCGGCCACTCTGTTAAAAATCACTGAAGGGTTTTCCGACTATATCCGTTTTTTTTTTTCTGATTGTTCAATAACGTAAATGTCTTTGCTTAGGGCGATTTGTGTTGAAAAAAAAATGTCATGTTTATATTTTGATATGTTTAGTTTTTAGTGAAAATACTTGTTGTTTTCTTCGGCATTTTATCGACTCACAGCATGACTGAGCCTTAAGTAATTTTCTTTATTCATAGAAGCAGAAAGAAATCATGTTTATAATTGAGCTGATGGAGATCAACATCATATCTCGGACTAATTGCTTTGCCTTGGAGAGTCTGAGTGCTGTTTAAGCCATCATCCTTAAAACGGCCAAAGCGTTTAGTTCTTGGCGTAAGATTGGAAGACATTTTCGCCGTTGGTCTTGTAAAAAGTACTCCGCGAAAGACAACACTGTGTCATTTTGAAAGCGGCACCATCGATCGCTTTTTTAGCGTGGCTTTAGGTAAAGGATGTTGCAGAGTACATCGGCCTCATTCCAAGAATAAACTCGCCCGAAGTTATCGAGTTGAACTATTATCTTATTTAATTTGCAAACGTAAATTTGTGTACTTACTGATATCTCTTCCCATAAAACAGTATTTTTTAACCTGGTTGCTTTTCTTCCTAATTCAGACCCCTTGCAGACAAAAGCCTTGTGGGGACAATGGTGACTGTTTCCCTGACTTTCGCCTTAACACTTACAGCTGCAAATGTCATCCGGGTTTTGCTGGAATTTACTGTGAACGACGAGGTAACAAATGAGAACGTTTTATTGCCTTTATCAGGAAAGTTCAAAGCCATCAAAAACTAATACCAAATTCTTATTGAACTTTGGTGTTCAGCAAGTTTATTATTTTTTTATGTTATGTTATATTATGTTTTATTAAAAACTGAATCATTGGATAATGCAATTCTAGCATTTTGATTGGCTTAGCCGTTATGGTATATGAGCTAATATACCATGTTCTCCATATATGGTCGGTGTACGCGTCAGTTTAAAATTGGAAGCTAGCTGAGATTTTTTTTCGCGAAGGATAGAACGGCGCCCGAAGCAAATCGTTTTAATTCATTTCTTAGAATACTAGAAATGCAATTTCAACGAAAGAAAAAAGACAAAAACAAACAAAAAAGCCACAAGAGCTTGTTTGAAAGTTTGTCGAAAAACACATGAAAACACATGGAACTAAGGTACCTTGACCAGCTACGAAAGAAGACAACTGTTGTTTCTTCATGATCGCGAAGCCATTCGCCGATCGAGTCACTCGCAGATAGATAAGTGCAGCTTGTTTATCCGACATCAGGAATATAAATCACAAGTAACCAGCTACAAATACAGGCTATGCAGCCATTCACTAGAGCAATCGAGGCGGCAGTATAGCTTCTTTTCTCGTTCAGCAAAACCAGCTTGTGGCTTCAAACAACTTCATAACAAGCGACCGAGGTAATACCGGTAGTTTTCCTCCGTTGTTCTTACTTTTATAACAGCACCGAAAATCCAAATTCATAGTAATTTCGACGGCTGTCACCTAAAAATTCCTTTCCTTCACATTATCTGCCAGGTTTTTTTAGCTGTTCTGCTGTGTAAAATCCTAGAATCCCGATGAGTTTTTAAAAAACTAATGTTCATCGCTACAATGTTTTGATTTTTCATTCATGCAGTCTAGGCGAGTCCGTTCGCGCGTTGACAGTTTTGATAGACGTGTGACATGTCAATAGCGGAAGTCCCTTGTCTTTTCCGGTTTGTTCTAGTCGGGGCGATTCAACGAGATTTTGTGGGCGTTTTTAATAAAACAATTATTCCCCTCGGGCTTGTTGGATATGAAATGATTATAGCCAACTCGGCGCAATGCGCCTCGTTGGCTATCTATCATCTCATATCCAACGCGCCCTCGTGGAATAATTGTTAAATACTATGCAATGTCATGTCATGTCATGTCAATCGCCATTCTTGTAATATCATTTCACGTTGTGTTATGTTTTTCTAATTATTTATTTTTATTCTTATTTTTTAAAAAACCAGGGGGATGGGGGGGGAGGAAAGTAACTCTATTGTTTTCCACCTAAGTTTCTTGACCCACTCCGCCTGCCAGTATGACGTCACATAGTAACGGGCAAGAGCCTCGGGTCGCTTGTGCAAATTAGCAAGGGGTACGACAGTTATTTGGACGAGCGATGTTGAGGAAAAGCTAAGAAGCTAGCAAATATCGCTATATATCGCTTATTTGATCGAATGTGTGTCAGCTTTGGTGTTGCTATAATCTGCTTGTGTAAACCGTTTTGATATTTTGTGTCCGTGATTGTATCATGATTTTGTTAATTTTTTTCGCGGTCCGTGTTGCGGGAAGGCCATCTATTTCACGGGACCGGTAAGGTCATCAAAACTTAAATCTTTTTTTTGTCTAAAATAGGCAAGGTCTCCAGAATCGGAGGTTCCATTCGCAGATCACGCATGTTTATATTTCATCAAATGTTTTGCTAATTAAATGGGCCTAACTTTATATCATTCCTTTCGAGCGTGGGCCTCTGTTGATCCCCTAATTCTCCACCAAATTTAGTAAAGCTAGTTCGAACGATTATCTACATCGAGTCGGCCCGTTGAACCCGAAATAATGCAAAATAGCTTTGAGATACGCGCTCCAGCAAATTTTTCTCAAATGTATATTTGAGTTCATGATAAATACAGCTCCACCAGTTTCAAACAGCGCCAATGGCAGAGAAAAATTGTTTTGATATGACAAAATTATTTTTACAAATCATGTGTGTCAATGTGGTGTAGTGGTCAAGGAGTTACTTGCACCTGCAGATAAACCGGGTTCGACTCCCGGTGACGCTGTTTCTGTTCCTTCGTACCGTTTTTTTTTTCCCCGATCTTGTTTGGTCTCTTTTTCAACACTGTTTTTCCTTTTGGCCTTTTTTTCTTTATTCTTACTGCTGACCCTGCTGGTCATGCACTTGGATCAAAATTGATATTTTAACCTTAAGTGCGGAGTTTTATTTTGGAAAAGGATTTCAAAAGCTCTTGATCTGCATACTGGCCGAGCTTACGACCAGATAAAAACCATAAGCTGTCAAGACATGTCCCTCCTCTGAAACAGCTGAATTTTTTTCAATGTTAGTTGACATCAAGACAAAACACACAGTACACCACAAACTGTACTAATTTTCACCCAACACCCACCAGTGACCCACTGACGAAAGCTACATCGTCTTAATCATCAATATTGTAATAAACACTCTCGTACAGTTTGAATTCGACTTTTACTTCTCGATTCACTAGAACAATTACAGCAAAGAAAAAAGAAAATACAGAATTAATAAACGCGGACCGAAAGCCTTACAAAAACGATAACTTAAAGTACAACAAATGACTAAGAAAACGAGCAAAAATTACAGAAAAAACTATACTTACAAGATCTGTACGGCAACTCCGGATACAACTAAGCGACTGATTTACATGAACCAAAAATAAGACTTTATACTAAACTGGATTGAAAATAATGAACCTAACGAACTTACAAAAATTGACAATAACGATTACGTAACGCAACGCCGAGACTAGAATACAGAAAGAATACGCATATGAAAAAAAAGGCTAACAAAAGACTACTCCAAGCGCGATAACAAAGGCACTAATTAAACTAACTTTACGCAACGCAAAACATGAAAAAATAAAGAACAGGAAAAAACTCGCAGTCTCTCGTGGCTACATGCCCGCCCCAATGAACTATCCAAGTCTCTTTAAAGTTCATTAATAGGGTCACTACCTAGGCACGAGCGTAAGTCTGCGATCCTTAAATAGAATTCTTAGTAGTGATGAAATAAATTCCTTTTCACAGCTTCTGGAGAAAAAAAGGGTTGGTTTTTTTCTAAATTCAATGTGGCGCTCTCTGTCCTTCAAGGAAGCATAGCTTTGTTACTGGCCTTGTAAGAACGGTTAGACTCGTCTTAACCTTTGCTGATCTGACATATCCGTCTTTTCCGCGAAAGACATCAACAACTTTGCCTAACGGCTATTTTCCGCGATGGACATTTTCATCTGCAATCAATACTAGATCTCCGATCTCCAAGCTACGACGAGGCTTCATCCACTTTGCTCTTTCTTGTAGGGTTGGCAAATACTCCTTTAGCCAGCGCTTCCAGAATATGTCTGAGATGTACTGCACCTGTCGCCATCGGCGCTTGCTGTAACTATCTTCCTTGCCAAAGAACCCAACGGGCAAACTTGGATTCGATCTCAATAACAGCAGATGATTCGGCGTGAGAGGTTCTAGATCCTTAGGGTCGCTACTCACTGGTGTCAAAGGTCGGCTGTTCAAAATACCTGCAACTTCGGCCATGAGGGTTCGCAGCATTTCATCAGTGACGAGTTGTTGTCCCAGCAAGGCTTTAAGGATTATACGAATTGATCTAATGATCCTCTCCCACGCTCCACCCATATGTGATGCTCCTGGGGGATTAAATTTCCAGATGATCTTTTTCTGGCGGAGAAAGTCATAAATCCTTGTTTGATTCCATTCACTTAACGACTCTCGGAGCTCTTTCTCCCCTGCACGAAAGTTTGTACCATTGTCACTGATGATGGTAGTTGGACATCCCCTCAAACTGACAAATCTTCGCAAGGCGTTTATAAAGCCGTCGGTGTCTAGGGAATGTACAACTTCGATGTGGACGGCTCTAACAGCAAGGCAGGTGAAAAGGCAACCGTAACGTTTCGCGTTTGAACGTCCTTGGCGCACATAAATAGGACCAAAATAATCCACCCCCACATGAGTAAACGGCGGTTCTTCGGACATCAGTCTTTCCTTTGGAAGATCACCAATCAGCTGTTCCCCACGCACGGCTCCAAGTTTCTTGCACAGAAAACAGCAACTGATCACGCGACGCACAGCTGATCGTCCTTTAATAACCCAATACTGGTGGCGCAGGCTGGACAAAACGTACTCTTGACCCAGATGACCGGTTTTCTGATGATGCTGCGAGATGATTAAATCTGTCACGTGATCTCGGTAAGGCAGAATGATTGGATGCTTTGCATCGTAGTCGATTAGAGCGTTTTCCAGTCGTCCTCCAACTCTTAGAATTCCCATCTCGTCCATCAACGGATGAGGTTTGCGTATATGCCCAGCCATCTTTAGGTTCTTCAGCTCAGAAGTTGCCTGACGCGAGTGCTGTAATGAACCAATCCTTTGCAAGGCCTGGATGACTTCGGGAAATGAAACTCTCTGTGTGTGCTTGATAATCTCCTTTTCAGCTTCTTTCATTTCGTCTACCAACAGGACTCTTCTATTTACACTACTCTTAACTTTGGAACTGATTGGTCTTCGACTGTATCGCTCAATGAACCACGTTCTAAATCTATGTAACCAGGCCACTGCCCTCTTTAATCTTTCCCATGATGAATGGCGCTCGATCAAACTTGAAAGAACATCTCCACTTTGATGGCCAGACGATGATTGGCTGTTAGACTGAGCACGTTTGATCTCTGGATCGTCATCGGATAACTCCGGTTCTTGAAGTGTAGGATCACGAGGCCAAAATTCATCTCTCCTGGTTAGAAACTGAGGACCATTCAGCCACTTGCTGTTTGCACACATCTCTTCTACTGTGAGACCTCTACTAACTTCATCAGCCGGGTTGAGCTCGGAACTTATGTGTCTCCACTGGTGGGGGGCTGAGTTCTCGTGAATAACTGAGAGTCTGTTTGCTACAAACGTGTGAAATCTCTTCGACTGATTTCTGATGTACTGCAACACACAGGTGGAGTCTGACCAATATGTTGATTGTGTTATCGGAACGTCCAATTCCTCTCGAACAGACTTGTCTAACTGAACAGCTAAGACTGCCGCGGACAGTTCCAATCTCGGTACAGTCATAGGTTTCAGGTGTGCTAGGCGAGATTTTCCAATAAGGAATGTGCAATGGATTCTATCTTCAACGTCTACCATTCTGAGATACGAGACCGCTCCATATGCTATCTGGGACGCGTCTGCGAAGTTGTGCAACTCGGCAAATTTCAAGTCTCCAAAGTACAACGGCTTAATGCATCTTCCAACAGAGATCCGAGAGAGACTGGGTAATTGACTCTTCCATTTCTCCCATCTTTCACCATCTTCATCACTGACTGGGTCGTCCCATCCAATTTTCTTTTTACAAAGATCTTGCAACAACTTCTTTGCCGTTAGAACAACTGGAGCGACCAACCCAAGTGGATCATAAACGGAGCTCATCATGCTGAGTATTCCCCGACGGGTATTTGGTCTGTCTCTTAGGGTAACCTTGAAAGTAAACTCGTCTTTCTGTAAATCCCACTTGAGCCCCAGCGTCCGTTGGATCGGTGGGTTTACTTTGTCCAGGTCAAGGTCAAGTACTGACGGGGCTCTCTCAACTCGCGGAATGCAGTCCAAGACCTCTGAACTGTTACTCAACCATTTGGTTAATCGAAATCCTCCTTTGGACAGAATGCTTCTTAGCTGATGCACAAATTCCACAGCGTTTTTTGCAGATTTAACCGACTTGAGGCAGTCATCGACGTAAAAGTTTCTTTTGACTGTCCTGACCACTTCTTCCGGGAATTCGTCTTTGTTATCTTCTGCTGTCCTTTTCAAAGCGAAGTTGCAACAACTCGGTGACGACGTTGCACCAAACAAATGGACTTCCATACGATGATCGACTGGTTGCTGATTCAAGTCACCATCCGGCCACCAGAGGAATCTAAACGCGTCTTGGTCGTCTGGTGGTACTCTAACTTGATGGAACATGCACTCGACGTCAGCTAATAACGCGACTCGTTCTTCCCGGAATCTCATCAACACGCCAACTATAGATTTAGTCAAGTCCGGTCCAGTAAGAAGCTGATCGTTAAGAGATGTTCCTCCGTACTTGGCTGCACAGTCGAAGACTACTCTGGTTTTTCCAGGCTTGTTGAGTACAGGGTGGTGAGGTAAATACCACAGCGGCCGCTTGTCGTCTACATGAACCTCGTTACACGGTACCTTTCGTGCGTGTCCCTTAGCAATGTACTCCTCCATGGTGGTCTTGTAACTTTCAAAGAGTTTCTCATCTTGTAGAAACCTTCTCTTCAGTACTTGAAGCCTTCGTTCTGCAATGGGCCGATTATAAGGCAGGAATGGTGGGTACTGTCTCCAGGGAAGCGCCACCTGATAATGACCTTGATCAAGTTTCACAGATCGTTCCATGATTGCAAGAGGTTTCTTGTCTTCCACTGACATGCACACGTTAGAGTCACCCGCCAAGCCGTAATTCTCTATGGCCCAGAACCTTTCGACTTGCTGCATGAGACAATCTTTTCTCGCGGACTCCACTAAGCGAACAAAGTTAACATTCAGATGGCGTTCTTGGCAATCGATGCGTCCCACTGGGCCCATGAGTGTCCAACCAAGAGGTGTTCGAATGGCATATGGCTCTCCTCTATTACCACGCCTTTCTTCTAATACCCAGAAGGCCTCTGGCGCGTTAGTGCCTACAATTAATCGGACTTCTTTCTCGCTAATACTTTGTAACTTTATGTCTTCAAGGTGAGGCCACTGTCTTGTATCTTGCTCTGATGGGATACTTCGGCGTGAGGCGTTCAGTCTATCAAAAGTCCATAGTCTTTTAACTTCAACCTTGTCAGTACCATCAAGTGACTCTACGGTTAGGCTGATCTCACGACCAACTCTTGGGCTGTCTTCTCTTTCTTGAGTTGTCAGGAAGAATGTTTTTTCTTGCCCTCGAACTCCAAGCTCCCTCGCTAGCGTCTTGTCGCATAAGGAGATATCTGAACCGCTGTCTAGAAGTGCGTACGTTTCCACTACCTTGTCTGCATCGCGACTTCGGACTTTCACAGGGACCACCCTCAGGCAAACCTTCCCCCCCCCTGTTGAGGTACTGTTAGTCTGTCCACTTGATAACGGCGTGCCATTGCTTACTTGAGTTCCTTGTTCAACTACTCTGGTTCTGTTTTCAACTGATTGCTGTGAGGGCGGAGGGTGAAGTAAAGTATGGTGTCGTCTCTTACAACCCTCGACTTCACATGTACTCCTTGCTAAGCATCCCACTGCAATGTGGCCGTACTTGAAGCAATTATGGCATAACTGAGCTTTCCTCATCACTTGTAGACGTTCTTCGAAATTCTTCTCTATAAAAATCTTGCATTTCGCTAAGGGGTGAGCTGCCTTACATACCGGGCAGACTGCATATCTCGTAGATGGGGCTTCTTTGTGACCAGGTGAACTCAACTGTCCTTCTCTGAAATCGATCTCTTGAGTACTGAATGCGTTACCAC
This sequence comes from Porites lobata, assembly GCA_942486035.1. Taxonomy (NCBI): domain Eukaryota; kingdom Metazoa; phylum Cnidaria; class Anthozoa; order Scleractinia; family Poritidae; genus Porites; species Porites lobata. The sequence goes on along the minus strand of CALNXK010000146.1, from coordinate 1,396,822 downwards.
GCTCATCGGGCAATGTAGCTCTTTTAGGATTAGGCTTACGTCTCTGACTATCCGATCTGCCTCGTGCGTCGTCTATCACGCAACCAAACACAGGGTTATTTGCAGCTCTCGCCTTGACTTTGACAAATTCTGCAATGTGACTAATGTTCGTTCTTTGACCTGCTTCCTGGATTTGATCTGCTACTTCAACAAATTTAGTCCTGAGATGAAACGGCAGCCTCTGAACAATTCTTCTTAGGTTGTCGGCACTGTTGATTTCATCCAGGTAGCCAATAGATTCAAGTGTATTTTCGCAATCCTTTAACTGGTCAGCAAATGCTAATAATCCCGTACGATCTGAAGGCTTCAGAGGAGGACCTTCTGTTAGCTTGGTCACGTACTGCGAGGCAATTCTGAAGGGATGTCCGAACCGTTCTTCAAGTAGCTTTCTTGCAGCTTGATATCCTAGGGAAGGATCCTTGTACAAACAACATTTGATCGTGTCCTTTGCTACAGCCGATGTGTACTGAAGAAGGTACATCAGCTTCTCGCTTTCGCTAGCTGCATTAGAGACGATGCTTGTTTCAAACGATTTAATAAAATTCCAGTACTCGAGGAGATCACCATCAAAGATTGCCAACTCCTTCTTCGGCAACGCAAACCCCTGCTTTATGGTTAACGCCATCTTGCCTATAAATTCTTCAGGCAAAATATATTCCTTTTCTGAAACAGAGGAGGCTGTGCTGGATCTGGCTAGTAGACCTTTGAATTCTAGCGCATTGGGATTCAACTGTGACTGTGAACGTTTGGATTCAATTGATTTCTGTCCGCCTCTGGGCTCAGGGTCTTCCTGCTTATAGCCGCTTGTAGCTCGTCCTTCAACTCCTTTATCAAACGGATTCAGCTCTTTAAACAACTCCGGAAGATTAGGGTAATCGATATCTTCATCTTGCAACAACTTAACTTGCAGGTCTGTTTTTTGGACTTCATACTGTGCCTCCAAAACTTCTAACTTTAATTTAGTCTCTTCCTCCTGACGTAATAATTCTTGCTTTTGGGTTAACTGTTTCAGCTTTAAATGAGCTAACGCTTGCTTGGCCTTCAGCTGTCTAATAGATAAATGCGCGGTGCTGACGACATCTTCAGGCTGTGTGTCTATATCTTCGTGAGTTACAACTGGCACCTTTACGCTATGAATCCATTGTTCAATTCTTGATTCAAAATTCATCTTTCGGTTGCAATGTTCTTTAAAATAACGTGCTTCGCTTTCCCATTCTTCTAAGTTTCCAGATAAAGTGGCAATGTAATCGTAATGCGCCTTCTCGAAGCGAGCAAAGGCTTCGTCAATGTCCAATAATTTCTCCGAAACTTCATTGACATTCTTTGAGTCATTTAAGAGTTCTTCAGTTTCTCGGTACAACTTGGTTATTCTCGACAAGTACCCAGCTCTTGAATTTTTCAGTCGCAGACTGTCTAAAGCATCTTCAGAATGAAAACGGCGTCTTGTTTGCCACTCCCGATCAACTCCGGAACACATGACATCCACTAACAGATCTTTGAATGCATGTAATAAACACTCTCGTACAGTTTGAATTCGACTTTTACTTCTCGATTCACTAGAACAATTACAGCAAAGAAAAAAGAAAATACAGAATTAATAAACGCGGACCGAAAGCCTTACAAAAACGATAACTTAAAGTACAACAAATGACTAAGAAAACGAGCAAAAATTACAGCAAAAACTATACTTACAAGATCTGTACGGCAACTCCGGATACAACTAAGCGACTGATTTACATGAACCAAAAATAAGACTTTATACTAAACTGGACTGAAAATAATGAACCTAACGAACTTACAAAAATTGACAATAACGATTACGTAACGCAACGCCGAGACTAGAATACAGAAAGAATACGCATATGAAAAAAAAGGCTAACAAAAGACTACTCCAAGCGCGATAACAAAGGCACTAATTAAACTAACTTTACGCAACGCAAAACATGAAAAAATAAAGAACAGGAAAAAATTCGCAGTCTCTCGTGGCTACAAATATTATTATCCTAAAATCTCCACTGGGTTTGCCCCCAAAAATAATTAAACGAACCTTTTTATTGGTTTTGGGGATTTAATTACAGAATTACAGATGTATGCCCAATACAGTATTAAAATGCGGTAAAGTAACAAGATTCAGTGCTCACAGTCTCTCACAAATACCTGTCATTTAATAGCTTCCTCTTTCAACGCTACAGCTAAGCGAACTTTGAGAGGATTGATATGGGGTTCCATTAGCTCTGAAGAGCTGAAAATACGCACAATGTAAAGTATAATACATCCTTTGATGAACCTCCTATTGCTGTGTCTAAACTCCTCAGTCTTGTTGTGCACTGGCCCTCAAAAGTGTGACCGGTCGGTATGATTGTCCATTAAATTTACTTGACGATAAAAAGGAGTCTTTAAAATTCATTACACCACTGGACATTTCATTCCCAAAAAGTACCTAAGTCTAGTTTTCTATGACAATAGAAACCTTAAATCTCTAAATCCAAGAAATCGGAACAGTAAATCCGTGGTAAAATCGAAATTTTTATCCGTCTCTTTGATAAATGCTTTGCTCGCCATTTTGAAAGTCACTGACGCGAGACGTGACGTCATACTGGTAAGGCGGACTGTACCACAGATTTCCTTGGAGACACCATCCCCCTGACCCTGATTTTTTCTTTTTTCAAGGCAACGCTTTTGGATTAGATAGGCAAGCTTGAGCAATCGGTTTTAGTTCCCCGATCTACAATCATTGGATGAAAATGTTAAGAAAAATGGACGTTTCCATGTGTAGTTTCAAGATATTGTTAATTCAGGGGCAATTGCAAATACCCACCCCCCATTCCCCCCTAAAAAATAATGATTAAGTCAAGCTGGATTATTGCTGCCCCCGACTGGGCAACATGCATTGACCAAGGTGGGATGGGAGGAGGGGTCATAGTCGTACCAAATCCGTGGGATAAGAGTACTGTGTGTTAGAAAGTGCAATATGACTATCTATTTGTACAAAATATTAATTTTAGGAATGGGTAAAAAGAAAAAAGAAATGAGATAAAGTGGGTGAATATATTCACTTGACGTACCACAGGGTTTATTAGGAAACTGCATTTTGTTGTACATGGTTTATACCAATCAGCCTTTCATCCACACGAAACCAGACTGAATCCGCTCACCGAAACCGCATCATTTTGACTCCGCTTCCCCAGATAATTTTAAGGCCCCGTCCACCCGAATTCGGGAAAAAATATGCGGTTTCATTAATGTCAGGATTTGTGTGGACGTGCACGGGCCAAAGTACCCCTGTAATTATGGAATTTTACTTGAGGGATCGCAGAGTAATTAATTTCATTTTAGTTTTTTTTTGTTTTTATCTATCAAGGTAAAACATGCAGTGAAACAAAACTGTACAGTTCACAAGCCACAAGCGGCTCTTATGTTATCGACCCCGATGGAGAAGGAGGGTACCTGTGATGTATGTTAATGCCATGCCTGTACTAGGCATGACGGGTAACTAATTAAATCAGTTGTTACACTCAACATGGTGTGGTTTGGTCGTACATTACATGGTACCAGGAGTAAATCGAGTTGAATGACCCGTTAGAGTAGCCATCCATCGTGAAAAAGTGTTCCGTATCACGTTTAAGAAGAAATGGAGGAAATGTCATCGGCAAATACACCAAAAATGGACTGGAACAGCAAGGATTTACCGACTGCGTGGAAGTCGTTTCGACGCCATCTTGAATTTATGTTTGGCGGACCGTTAAAGTCGAAATCGGAGGAACAGAAATGCAATTATCTCATGATTTGGGTAGGAGAAAAGGGAAGAGACATATATCAGACCTGGACGTTTGGAGATGGAGAGGAGAAAAAGCTTAACAGCTACTACGAGAGGTTCGAAGCCCATGTGAAGCCGAAATCGAATAAGGTATTTGCTAGATACAAGTTTCACAAGAAAGTTCAGGGCGATAATGAGCCATTCGAACAGTTTCTTATTGACCTCAAGCTGCTAGTGAAAGATTGTGGATATGCAGATCCAGGCGAAATGGTCAGGGATAGAATTGTCATTGGTTGCAACTCCAAGAAAGTGCGAGAAAAGTTGATACAAGAAGGATCTGAATTGTCGTTAGAGAAAGCGGTTGAAATTGCACTCACACTGGAAATGTCTCAAACGCAACTCAAAACCATGGAGGACGAAGACAGCAAGATTCACGCTGTTAAAGTGAATCAAGCTCGAAGGCAGAGTGAGAAATTGGACAAGAGGAAACTTGGCAGACCGGGAGTTGAACAGGAGTGTGGAATGTGTGGCTACATACACAGCAGTAAAGCAGAATGTCCGGCTAAGGGAAAGAAATGTCTGATTTGTGCCAAGTTAAATCATTTTGCCAAAGTCTGCAAGTCAAGAGAGAAGAGAAGAACTGTCCGATATGTGGAAAAATGCGGAAGTGGCGATGAAGCTCGGACAAAAGAAACCAGCAGCGAAAGTGAAGATGACATGTTTTATGTGGGTTGTATAGACGCAGTAAATGCAGTTAGCCTCAGTGAATGGCGCGAAGAGCTGACCGTCAACAACAAGAAAGTTATTGTTCAGTTAGACACTGGAGCGAAATGCAATGTTATGTCTTTAACGACGTTAAAGACTCTAGGAGGGAGACAACAATTCAACCTACAGCAGCCAAGTTAAGGTCATACTCTGGTCACCAGATACCTATTCATGGTTGCACAACACTCTTATGCGAACACAAGGACAAAACGTACCCCATGAAGTTTTACATTGCAGAAGGTGATGTGCTGTCCGTCTTAAGTGCACAAGCATGCAAGGATCTCAATTTAGTCCAGCGGGTGAACTCTGTCATAGACTCGTCGGTTATTACTGATGCACGTCCAGATATTCTACTAGAATATCCAGATCTCTTCCACGGGCTTGGATGTTTACCAGGTAAACATACCATCAGAATTGACCCAACAGTCATCCCAGTGGTACATCCACCAAGAAAGGTACCGGTTGCACTGAAGGGCAGAATCAAAGATGAGCTTGAAAGAATGGTGAAAGCAGGAGTGATAGAGAGGCAAATCGAACCAACAGCATGGGTTAGCAGTATGGTTACTGTGGTCAAGCCGAATAAGATTCGCATCTGTTTAGATCCTAGAGATTTAAACCTAGCTGTTAAACGAGAACACTTCCCTATGAAGACGATTGAAGAGATAGTTGCAGACATGCCAGATGCCAAAGTATTCTCTGTGTTGGATGCAACATCAGGATTCTGGCAAATAGAATTAGACGAGGAAAGCTCGAAGTTGTGCACGTTCAACACCCCCTTCGGGAGGTATCGATTTAAAAGGCTCCCTTTCGGAATCAAATCGGCCCCTGAGGTGTTCCAGAGATACATGACCGAGATGTTGGAGGGCATACCTGGAGCAGAGCCCATTGCAGGAGCAATTGTGGATGACATACTGATCTGGGGCAGCAGTACTGACCAGCACGATGCAAGGTTGAGACAAATCCTAAACAGAGCGAGAGAGGTTGGTCTCAAGTTAAATAGCAAGAAATGCCAAGTGAGGAAAGACCATGTCCCCTATGTAGGACATCTCCTGACCAGTGAGGGTTTGAAACCGGACCCAGAGAAGGTCAGAGCAGTCGAAGCGATGCAACCACCACAGAATGTTAAAGAACTCAGAACATTCCTAGGTTTTATCCAATACCTTGGAAAATTTCTGCCTAATCTAGCTGCTGAAAGTGCACCTCTCAGACGACTATTGGAGAAAGGAGTAGTCTGGCGTTGGAACAAAGAACAGCAACAAAGTTTTCAAACACTCAAGCAGATGGTAACCAAATCTCCGGTACTGGGCTACTACAACCCAAACAAGCCTGTCACCCTCAACGTTGACGCTAGTGCTAACGGACTTGGTGCAGTATTGCTACAAGAGAACAAGCCGATTGCATATGCTTCTAGAGCCTTGACTGTTGCGCAGCAGAAGTTTGCACAGATTGAGAAGGAGTTACTTGCAATAGTTTACGCCTGCCAGAAGTTTCATCAGTACGTTTATGGACGAACAGTGCACGTGGAGTCTGACCATAAACCGCTCGAGAGGATCTTAGCACAGAATCTTCATCAGGCACCTCCGCGATTGCAGAAGATGATGATGAGCCTACAAAGGTATGACCTCAAGGTTACATACAAGCCTGGGAATGAAATGCAACTAGCAGATACCCTTAGTCGCCATTACTTGCCAGAAACCAAAGAAACGCTCGTGGAGGACTTAGAAGTCAGTGACGTGTGTCTCACAGCTTATCTTCCCATCTCACAGGAAAAGTATCTAGAGCTTCAACAAGCTACAGCAGCAGACCCAGTATTGCAGTCCCTAACTGACACAGTACTAGAGGGATGGCCAGATAGCAAAGCAAAGCTGTCCCCAGACCTCCGACAGTACTGGGCGTACAAAAGACGAAATTTCAGTCATTGATGCACTGCTGTTTAAAGGGCCGAAAGTGATAGTGCCTCACACCCTGCAGTCAGAAATGTTAGACAAAAATACACGAGGGGCACTTTGGGGTTGTCAGGTGCAAACAGCGAGCGAGAGATGTGCTGTTCTGGCCAGGGATGTCGACGCAAATTGAAGACAAAGTAGCCAAGTGCTATACATGCAGTCAGCACCAGAGACAGCAAGCCAAAGAACCAATGATACCACATGATTCCCCAAACAGGCCATGGGCAAAAATAGGCACAGATTTGTTTGAAATGAACAGTCATCACTACTTGTGTACTGTTGACTATTATTCTAAGTGGATGGAAGTAGACCAACTCGAAAACCAAAGCAGTAAGGCGACAGTTAATGCACTGAAGAAGCACTTCTCAAGATATGGTATACCCGATGAAGTCGTAAGCGACAATGGGCCTCAGTTCGGAGCAGCCGAGTTTGCGGAGTTTGCAAAGGACTATGAGTTCACGCACACAACAACCAGCCCTCACTACCCGCAATCAAATGGACAAATTGAAAGAGCAGTTCAAACAACCAAAAACTTGATGTCAAAGTCCGTCGACATAAATAAAGCCCTGCTTAGCTATCGAACCACGCCACTTGACGCAATTAACAAGTCCCCAGGTCAACTGATGATGGGTCGACGTCTGAAAACAACATTACCTACCACTGCAGAATTGTTGAGACCGCAAGGACAGGAAGAAGTAGTCAGGAAGCTCAAAAAGTGAAAGAAACGCAAAAACATTATTTTGATCGACACTGTGGACGGGAGTTGGAATCACTTCAAACTGGAGATACTGTCACGATGAAACACAGAGACGAGTGGGTACCGGCTGTAGTGTCATACAAACATCACACTCCTAGATCTTACGTAGTTGAGACAGCAAGTGGAAGGAAATATCGCAGAAACAGACGACACCTCAATCGCAACAGGGCACCAGGAGAACAGAAATTTGAGGCCAGACCAGAGCAGACTGAGATAACCTTACCTCCAACTAACGTGCAGAGGGAAACCGCTAAGCCAGTAGCTAAGCCAAGCCAAGCCGCTAAGCCAGTAGCGGTTGCAGAAGAACCTGTTACAGTGACCAGGTCGGGACGTTTGGTTAAGACCCCATCATACCTAAAGGACTGTTACACTTGAAGGGAATGGAGCAATTGAATGGAACGTTGAATGCTGAATGCGAACTTGTGAATTTGATCTTACGAGTTTTTGAACTGATTTCGAACTGATTTTGTTATTTATTGTTTATTATTTTTGTTATTTGATTTTGTTATTCATTGTTTATTATTAGTTCGGTCTTTGTTGGAGAAAGAGAGATGTGATGTATGTTAATGCCATGCCTGTACTAGGCATGACGGGTAACTAATTAAATCAGTTGTTACACTCAACATGGTGTGGTTTGGTCGTACATTACAGTACCAACCATTTACTGTCCATTGTGACATGACAGACAAAAACGGAGTTGGCGTGACAGTTGTTGGTCACGACAGTGAAACCAGGACTCTCGTTAATGGCTATGAATCTCCAGGAAGCTATGTACGTGATATTCATTACATAGCAGCAGGCCTGACAAGCGGTGCACAATTGTTTGGTCTTCTGGACATCTCTACACATTGTGAGCAGTTTATCAAGTACGAATGTCATCATGCTGTCTTAATGTATATGGGGAACCCGGAAACATGGTGGGTCTCACGTGACTACGTTCAAATGACGTACTGGGGAGGGGCAACCCCTGCGGATTCCTACAAGTGCGCATGCGGGGTGACCAGTTCATGTACAGACAGCAGCCGAGAATGTAACTGCGACAAAAATGATGAAGTGTTGCGCGAAGACAGCGGTCTTCTTACTGAAAAGTCTCATCTCCCAGTTTTACAGCTGAGATTTGGAGATACAGGCGGTTCACAAGAATATGGTTACCACACGCTTGGGAAACTCAAGTGCTATGGGATATCTTAAACATGGAGGAAAAATTCCTCCATTCTCTGCCCTCTTTCAAGTGTTGAGAAGGTACCGTTCTCCGTCGTTAGGTAGATGAAGTAAAACATTTTTTCTACACCTAACAGAGTTTTCTGAAAACACAACAAGCAAGATTTGCAGTTATTTGAGTGAGAAAGGGCCAACGGGCACATACTTTGCGCCGGACAATCTCGACAATCACAGTCGCGAAGGAAAAGGAAAAGATATAAAGAAAGAGCATGGAGGAGAAAGGAAGAGAAGAGAGAAAAGCAATAGTTGCACTCTTAGTTTCTATATTGGCTACTTTCAAAATGTCCGAAAAACAAACTTATTGATGGGAAACGTCTATTTGGTACCAGCCAAAGCACGGTGCCTACCTACACTTGGTGACCGAGCCTTTCAGTCGGAAACTCCTCAGTGGCACAGTCTTCCGGTGGAGATCAGAAACACTTTGAGCCTTACATCTTTTAAAAGAGCCCTCTAAAAGTGGCTTTTAATTGACCTGATTAATTAGATACGAGTTTTATCTCTCAAACACTCTTAGTTTTGTACTTTTGTATCTTCATTGTTTTAATTTGTATTGCGTAGATGAAAATATTTGTATGGTACATGCACAATATAAGTTTCATATTTATATAATGGAAACTTTATTTGTGTTTTTGAATGTACAATTGTAAATCTCGCTACGTATAGGCAATTTACAAATGCCTCTTGAGATTGGATTATTCAACTGAAAAGAAAAGAAAGAAAGAAAAAGAAAAGAAAAGAAATCAAAATTGCATTAAGTCTGGGCTAACCTAATTCCTATTTCTACAACAAATGATGTAATATATTGCTCTGAGGGCTATATTTATCATTTTCTTGATTATATAAAGTTGCTGCTTTTTATCAATGCCAATGTCATTCATCACGACTAAGAACGAGGAGCATTCATCGGACAAAACGCCAAGGGAGCTCATGGAGAGATTTACAAATTCCACACATCTGTAATTTCTACTCATTTCTTTGATAAAGTTCAGATATTTTTCTTTTTTCGCACTGCATTGTTATATAAGGTTAGACTCGAAACCAATTGTTAATTCTAGAACATATAGGCACTTCGACTACTACTACTACTACTACTACTACTACGACGACGACGACGACGACGACGACGACGACGACGACTACTACTACTACTACTACTACTACGACTACGACTACGACTACGACTACGACTACTACTAGGTTTTTCTTAACGCTAACTACGTATTTTTTAAGCATTATTTCCATAAGAAAAGAAAAGAGGTTTGTCTCAAAACAAGGTCAACCTTAGCCTCACGTCCAGTCAAAGGCTAGGATACTAAGCCCACAACTTTAATGGTCCATCAACATCCTTTAGGCAGCTGAAAACTACAAATGAATGCATTTGGAATGTCTCTCCTAATTATTTTTTACCTTATAAATTTTTCTATAGTTGCGGTTGTTATTGAACCGAACAATACTGTCTTTCGTTATCAGAACATGCCCGTTTCGTACGGGCATTTTGAAGTGTACTTTTATAGCATCTTAGAGTCAAGAAAACTAACTTCATTCTTTGTGGAAAAACAATCTGAGTGTCCATTCAAGTGCGTCAATGATCTAAAATGTTATTCATGCAACGTAGCTGTTTATCCTGTTCCTAAAGGACTTCACCTTTGCGAACTACTGACCGCGGACAAGTACAGGGCAAAAACGAAGTTTCACGTTAACGCCTCATTTCATCATTACAGTCTCTTGGTGAGTTCAGTTGTCTGATTTTACCTAACAATTTCATCAGTTCGATAATAATTTCTCTCCTTAAAACAATGCAAATGGTTAAAAGCCAAAGAGGTATTTGTAGTAAGTTCAAAACCCTGATTTTCTTTACAGTGTTGGTTCTATGTAAAATTAGGAAGGTAGCGTGAGTCTGTATAGATTATTTTGGCGTACTATTTTAAAAAATAAACAAAAACAATGAAGAACTAAGCCATGGAATTGCAAAAATGTTCATTATAGTTCTATCGGCCATCTTCTGCTTTAATTGCCATTGAAGCGTTTTGACTGTATCGATTTTCCGTGATTAAACATGAACTTAAAACACATTTCTTTGCTTTGGGCTTAGTATTTGTTGAAAAAAAAGTTTTTTATGTGTTGTTATTAGTGAAAACAAATGTTAGTTTTTTTTGTTTTCTTCATTAAATTAGCGAGTCACAGTATGATCCTAAAGGTAATTTTCCGTATCCAAAAAAGAACAAAGAATTAGTTGCATTGTGCTGTTGTTGGTGATGAACATTATTTTGACAACTTGCTTGGCCACAGTACAGAGCCTAAATGGAGCAAATGCGGTTAGGTTATGTAAAACCATAAAAAAAGTTTATCCTCCCCTTAGTGTAATATTAGGAAAAAAAACCCCTCACCCTTGGTCGGGTAAAAAAGTAACCCGCGAATGTCATTAGGGACCTTCAGCAACTACGACGACGACGGCAGTGAAAACATCACTAAAAAAATGAATTTGCGTGCTTTCAAACTTTATGGCGTCTATTTGGATCAATTCAATTCGTCAAATGTAGGTGACAAATTTGGAGTTGAATTCTCAAGGGCTTTACCCATGTTAAAATAGAGAAAGGAAAATTTGTCGTCATATGTCCACGTTCTCCATATAACGTGGCATTAGGAGGTTTCACGTCGCAGTCGTGCAGTGGACGTAAAAGAAATGTACTAAAACAGGACTGCTGGATCCAGACCTCCTTGAGATAAAGGGGGACGCTCATCCAGACCCTTAGAAAAGGGGGGGAGGGACAGTCTCCCAAAAAATTTTATTTCGGTCCCCCGGGCCTCAGGTTGATCTACAAATAAGGGTGGGGGGCGGGGGGTCCCCTGGATCGGCCACTGGCGCTGTTGTTTTGATCATAAAATCAATTGTTTTTTGACGTTGTTGTTGTCGTCGTCGTCGTAGTTGCTTACGGTCCCTATTTTGAATGAGCCAACATCGCTTGTTTAACGTAACTTTTAAACGTCCTGTATCGTTCGCTAATGGCTCTTACAGTGCGACCACTCGAAACGAGGCCACCCAGAGAGAATTTCGGAATAAAATTTGAAAATGGCCAATCACAAGTCGAGATCTAAACAATGAAATTGCGCATAATTGTACTCAGATCTTGAGCCAGTTTAAATACGTTGCCAACCATTAATTTTTCCAAAACAGTGAGGTAATTGAGTCTAAAATGATGATTTTTAACTCATTAATAACGGAAACGGTTGCAACTTTAGCGTGTATGTTACCGAGCGGCTACCACGTTTTATTGCCGATAAATATAAAAACTTTTGTAGGCGTTTGCTTAGCTGTTGCAGAGACATTTCTTTAAAAAGAGCTGTAAATTCTTTCTGTATTTGAAATCATTCTGTAAAACCAAATGAAACCATTCATTTAGTTATTTATGAACATTTCAGCTATAAAATATATAAGGTAACGCAAGACTTCCGTTAATTTGCATTGGTAAAGAAGAAATTTTTTCACCCCTTTAATCGACAAATTCAGGTTAAACAGACAAAACTTTACCTCTGAAAACTGCCAAACCGGATTTTGTCGCCTTGTTCGTGTATTTCGGGAACAGCTTCTTCGTTTATTTGTGAAATGTCATCGTTTGTTATGGCAGCAAACAGGGAAGCTGTTTTCCTCCCTAACTTGCACGTTTGGCATCCCTCGGAACCTGGAGATGAATCAGTGAATTGCACTGGATATTTCGAGTTCGAGTAGCCAATCAGAGCGCACAGTAAAAAACACTATCCACTGTTTTAGTAAAAACTAAATTCAATTAGCAAGAATTAGTTGACTTTGTATTCCAATACTAGCCTGCGTAGCAGGAGCTTGGAAGTAGTGGGTGAAAGAGAGAACGGACGCGCGCGACGGAGACACGCGAGGGATGTCTCCTCGCGTGTCTCCTTCTCGCGTGCCCATTTTTTCTTGTGCCCACTACTTTCAAACGCCTGCTACGCAGGCTATTCCCATACAAACCTTTGATTTTCCCACCATCTCGTCCTGATTACCCATCATGCCGTTACAATCTCGTTCCCAGGGTTCTCTCCTACGATAAAAGAAAGCCTGAACTAATTCACAGTCTTAACGGTATTCGAACCCCAAACTCTGCAATACCGGTGCTCGCAGTTGGCTTGCTAGCTGCATTGATTAAAACACTGCAACAGGATTGCAGAGTTCAGGGTTCGAATCCTGGCTTCTCGCTGAATTCTTTCAGGCTTTCTTTTTGCAACTGGATAAGTTGCTTCTTTAACTGCGAGGACCTTCTCTTTATTTATTTCATCACTCTGCGGTTGAAATATATGAAATTCATTTTATTCATCTTTTGATAATGAGCAAGTTAGTCAATCAGCTTTAGCGTAGCCAAGAGAGGATAAATGAAGTTGGGTAGTATATCCGCTTCATTCCAACTTCCAAGACTAAATTATTCCGAGATCATCAAGTTGATCTCCACGAAACAGATCTCCTTGAAAATGCAAATTCCTCCAAGAAAAAATATTATTTTTTAACCTGGTTGCTTTCCTTTCTAACTCAGACTCCTTGCAAACAAGAACCTTGTGGGGACAATGGTGACTGTTTTCCTGAGTTTCACCTTAACACTTACAGCTGCAAATGCCATCTGGGTTTTGCGGGAGTTCTCTGTGAAAGACGAGGTAACAAATGAGAACCGTTTTGTAATTTCAATATCGTTTTACAAAAGGGATAGCTATTCTACTTAGTAACGTTATGTTTCGTTGTATTATATGTACTTCTTATTGGTCGAGTTTGAGGTCCGTGTTAAGAAAAACCCCGAGGATACGTAATTTACAGTTTGAACAAAGAAACTGAGGCTAATAAGATGTTTATTATATAGCGTCCTGTTTGGTGGAACCTGAAACAAGTCGACAGGACAAGCGATTTATTTGACGTAAAAAGAAATTGTTTTATTGCCTCTAGAAAAACAATAGCAAATAACTAACCAGGCTTTCTATTGAAAGTGAAATGCAAATGCGAGGAAAGTCTTTAATCGGCGATCAAAACCAGGGGCACTGTAAGTTTTGATAGCTGTCCAATGTATGCTGGAGTCTTTTTATAACTGGATACTGTGTATTGCTTTAATTCTCTTCCATCTTTCTTTCTTCGGTCTTTGTTAAACACTTGAAATGGCAAAAAAGCTTGTGTAGACGATTAGGTGCCTGTTCTTTAGTTACGGTGGCTGAACACAGTTTTGAGGGTGGTCAGCTGTAACTTACGTGACGGCGCGTGTTTTAAGTTAAACAATCAAACATGGCAGCGAAAAAGTAATGGTACACAGAAGACGATTTCTCAAAATTTACTCATTAAAATTTTGTGATATTTGGCAGAATTTTTACTTTTATCGTATTTTAAATGTTGAGGACTTTAAAATGGAAGTTTAAGAGACGAATTTTGTGACACATTTAATAATTAAAGAAAAATTATATTATTGATTATCTAAAAACCCGTCTGTTAAAATTTGGTCAAATAGGTTTCAAATGGTATTGATTAATTGTAGTAAGCCGTGTGCAAATCTATAGGAAAATCTTATGACCAAATTTTATGTAAACTGAGCAAAAGTGGAATTTTAAAGTTGTATTAAATCGTTCATGTTGCCATGGAAACTATGAAAACGTCGAATTTTACCCGTCAATCAAAATTTTTCATCAGTTTATTACTCACTTGCCAAGTTTTAGCTTGTGAGCTGCAACCTTTCTCTTGACATGATTTGGCAAATGACATATACTCACAAACTGCAAAAACTGTGTTCAGCCACCTATGTCAATGTACGCTATGTAATTGTGTGTTTTTTTATTTACATGTATCTAACCAAATTAGGTAAAACCTGCAGTGAAATAAAACTGTACAGTCCACAAGCCACAAGCGGCTCTTATGTTATAGACCCTGATGGAGAAGGAGGTTACGAACCTTTCACTGTTCATTGTGACATGACTGACAAGAACGGAGTTGGCGTGACAGTTGTCGGTCACGACAGTGAAACCAGGACTCTGGTCAATGGATATGAAGGTTCAGGAAGCTATGTACGTGATATTCATTACATAGTAGCAGGCCTGACAAGCGGTGCACAATTTTTTGGTCTTCTGGACATCTCTACTAATTGTGAGCAGTTTATCAAGTACGAATGTCATGGCACTGCCCTCTTGTGGATGGGGAACCCAGAAGGATGGTGGGTCTCACGTGACTACGTTCAAATGACGTACTGGGGAGGGGCAACCCCTGCGGATTCCTACAAGTGCGCATGCGGCGTGACCAACACATGTGCAGACAGCGGCCGTGGATGTAACTGCGATAAGAATGATGAAGTGTTGCGTGAAGACAGCGGTCTCCTTACTGAAAAGTTTCATCTCCCAGTTTTACAGCTAAGATTTGGAGATACAGGGAGTTCACAAGAATACGGTTACCACACGCTTGGGAAACTCAAGTGCTACGGAATATCTTAAAGAGGCTATATAAAGACCATGAGATTGTGGTTTTAGGCTATTTCTGTGCTGAAGTCAGTTAGAAGTTAGTGCCTTTACCCATACACAAAATGCTCCGGTAGAGTTATCAGACAAATTTCGTCAGAGGGCACTAACCTCTCTCCCCCGCAGAGGCTCCCGTTATATGCGCGTTAGTTATTCCAATAAAAATAAATAGAAAGCTCGTGGAGGACGATGAGAAGAGGGAAAAGGCGCAACTCAAAGAGGCTTCTGCGGAAGAGAGAGGAACACTAACCATAAATTTCTGTCATTCACTTCCCTCTTGCAAGTGTCAATAAGATACTGTTGTCCATTGTTAAGTATAGATGCCGTGAAACTTTGCACATATATTAAAAGTTGAGTGAAAAAAGTAACGGTATGTAAACATGTAAAATAACCAATTAAGCCAAGTTCATCCTTTGATCCTCTCAATGAATAAACAAAAGCGCTACCTGAAATAGGATTAATACTTCAAAAGCTCCTAATGTGTGCAGCTAGGTCTTGATATGTTTGATATGTATTTTCTAGCAACATACGTACACTTGCCGAGATTTCTTGATCTAATTTGCTTAAATTGCTGAAATCGTCAGTGACTTGAGCGATCCTTTGTAAATGGTTTCAATAGCTGCTATTCAAAATGCTTTTGCTAGGTAGCCTAAGCTTTAGAATATGCCCTCTTTTTAGACATTTATACAAAAAATGGTGCATTGAGTTTCAATTCTAATTTAAACCATTTACCCCGGAAAACTTTGCCGAATAGCGCGTTTTGATGCTTGTCGAGCCGTTTTCTGGTCACTTGTGGCTATTACGAGCTAAGACTTTCCAAAAAGCCGTTTACAAGTCGTGGAATCCGTGACCTTCTTATCCAGATACAAAATATCAGCTTGTGAAGTTCGGGTTCATTGCGCAGAAACCAAAATGTGGATTTAAAAATTTCAGTCTTTTTTTTCCCTTTTGCTTTCCCTTCTCACCATTTTTTCGCTCCTCTTAGCCCCTTTTTTCTTTCGCTGGACAGGTAGTAGGGTCTATTTCAGTGGGAAAAGTTTTTGAGAAAGTTTTTAGGATCTTAGGAGTATGTGGGTAGTGGACCTTTATGGATCGGCTTTACGTGTTTTATAGTCGCTTTTTTCTCCGGCCTAGCTCCTTGACTGAATCATGATCATTCTGGTATGTTTTGAAAGATCTATTATCTTCTACACAAATTACATCACAATAATGTCAAGAGTACAAGGGACGTGGACCCGAACAAGCGGTTACGTGTTGTTTAGGGGCGAATGGGTTAATGATGACCCATGATTATAAGGCCAACTTTCTCTAGCCAGCGCGTTTACGAACAGAAATGTGTTCAAGCCAATCTGAGAAGCGGGAAATTTTTTACTTGTAAGAGGAATCGTTCGTCCAATTCAGGAAACACGACGCATGTAGCTTTTTTTGACCTTCTTATTGGTACTTTCGTTTTCTTTTTCTGTTTTTTTTCTTTACCATCCTTTCTTTCTTCTTTATCCATTCTATTTACTATATGATGTGCAGCAGCATTTCAGTATTTTAAAATGAAATTTAGTACGATAGAGTGACCATGTTCTCCGTTTATAGATGTTGTGGTTCGGCTACTGATGATCTCGTCGTTTGCTTTTTAGGGTTTGGTAACATATCATATATATATTGTCATCCTCATGATAGAAACTTTAAAACAAACAAAAAAACAAACTGAACTTGAAAATGAATTTCTAAGTGACCAATAAGAAAATTAAGGAAAATAAAATTAACCTGATAGCATTTTTATTCTGGCATATGAACTTATTATACCATTTATAACATTTTCAATGAGGTCTGAAGGGAAGAACAATATGAACTGGTAGTTTATATCTTCTTTGATTGATAAGGTTTAGCCTTTTGCGTTTAAGATTGAGTTTTTGTCGGTTTTATTTATTTTATTTTTTTGCAGCCTAACGTCAACTCTTTGGTATCCGTTGTGTTGGATTCCATCGAATTTTAGTTCTGTCGTAGTTGCCGGCTATGTACATAATGTATTATTCGAGAACTGTAAGCCAATTATGGAATCGAACTATACAAAGGCAAAATATGCTAAGAACGCACAATGAATAAAACAAGGAGACAAGATAAGATGTTCTCATGAATCTTTATTGCTATTTTTTCCCTAAAAGACGATCGCTAAAATCCCCACGTAAATCCTTATGATATTTCCGTTACGCAACAATTATCACTCGTGTGCTTGGTGCACCTGTGGTCAAGTAGGTGCAAAACATTGTCCATACAAACAGGAATTCACTGAAGTGTTCAGGACGAAAGTTAAAGAGAACATAGGGCAAAAATAAATTAATTGCTACGACTGCCACGAGATAATGTATAACTTCCGCTGGATAATCTCTGATGGTCCCCGTCCTGTCTGCTTGTTTTGCCTCTTTACGACCTTTGCTAGTGGCCAGATCCCTTGCATCACAGCAAGATCGCTGGACCCCGATCGTTCAAACGCAACTTTGAGACGTTAAGAATTATGCAGTTTTCATTATAACGTTATAGTGTCTTGAGCTGTCTAGAAATAACAAATATTTTAACCGAAAAATTTCTTTCTGTTCTTTTCTTCTTTTCATTTATTTTTATCATACACTGTAGGTTGCAATTGCGCGCGCAATGCATGATTTCCAGTAAGAATATCAAACGGCGCTCTGCGAGACGATGTGTTTTCATTTATTTTCTTCAAAATATGTAATAAAATATTTATTAGACTCGATTTTTCGGATATCCGGAATAATCAAGGTCTTGATTACTGTTCGGTAAGTGTTATCAGCCTCGGTGGAACCCTTACCTCAACCTTGATTATCCTGGATATCACAAATCACAGTAAATAACCTCAGCCAAATAACTGTAGCCTGCGTAGCAGGCGCTTGGAAGTAGTGAGCACAAGAAAAAACGGACGCGCGAGCGCCTTCTACGCAGGTTAAATAACTGTTGAAAATTTACCAGCGTTTAAGTTAATTAATTTTCACGCAGCTGGAGATAGATCGAGTCAATTAACACACATAATATATAAACAACGGCTGCTGACAGCATTCATTTTCACTAAAATTTTTACAAGATGGTTCTATTTACATTGGTTTTCTTTCTAATTCCTTCCTCACTTCAAACTACTGCTGGCATTGTTGTTAAACAACAAGGTGCTCTCTATCATCATGAAAGCGATATAGTTTCGCACGGAAACTTTGAAGAGTATGCTTACAACACATTAGAGTCAACAAACATTGCCTCATTCTTTGTCAACAAACAATCTGAGTGTCCATTGAAGTGTGTCAGCGATCCAAAATGTTATTCGTGCAACGTTGCTGCGTACCCTGACTCTAAAGGACTTTACCTTTGTGATCTTCTAGCTACTGACAAGTACAGGGAAAAAGCGAAATTCATCCCTGATGCTTTCTTTCATCACTTCGCTATTTGGGTGAGTTCAAATTTATTCAGTCTTCATTGGAGTAACAATAAATTGCAAAGTGCCATTTTTTCGGCTCAATCGACGTTTGGACCGAGTCCTTTTGGCATTAGGGATCCGAAAGTAACCTACTGCTTTGCTAACAGATGTGTATTAGAAAAAGCTACGTAAGCCATTTAATACAAACTCTTCGAACGTAAACACCCATGAAACTATTTAACTACAGACCTTTCTTTCTCTCGATACTTTAGAGTCTATGTCATCAAGAACCTTGTAAGAACAACGGTGACTGTATTCCTGATTACCAACTGAACTCTTACAGCTGTCATTGTAATCTGGGACATTTTGGAATTCACTGTGAAAATACAGGTAAGTGAAAACCAAACTCATTAAAGTGTTCTTTCGTTTGGTAATGCTGTAACTTGTTTACACGCGTTCATGCGTTCCATATCAAGGTTGCAAATAATGGATTTTGAGGTGATGGAAAAAAACCGGAGTTTTCGTCGAAATTGGTCTTGAGATTACCGTTAATCTTGTGGTGAGGGGAAATTTTGGTCCATTGTCTGTGGAATCCTATAGTTATGGTCGCTTTGTTGATGCATAAAATGGTTAACGCTATGATCATCAAGTACTCTCTACCGTCCCTTGATGCAACAGCAAGAAATGAAAAGAGTCGTTGGGCTGCCTCTTTGTTGAAGTGCTGTTAAGTCGTTTATTTATTTATTTGTATTTATAGAGAGAAGGGAAAGGAAGGGGGAGCGATAGTGACCAAAAAACAAAAAAATGGAAATAATGGAGGAGGGTAGGAAGAACCTGGACAATCTCGATTAAACAATCAGTGTCATACGTGAAGAAACTTTCTGTGCTATGGTAAATCCAAGCTAAAATTCTGCCATTAGGATATAAAAACTCTGCATCTTGTTTACTGGCTTAAGTTATTCACGTTCACTGAACTGAGCTAACTGAGCTAAGAGCAGAAATTCTGCATTTGCTGCTATACATCATCCAAAACCCACGGCACTGAGCAAAGAAGCAGAAATTTTACATGATTTCCTAAATTCTATAATTATAAATCTACTGGCGAATATTCAGGATGAGAAAATTAGGCGTTTTGTTTATATCAACTAAAAATAAATAATAAGCTGAAATTCACTACAATGATTTATACAAACATATACACATACATACACCACATTACAGGTGGCCATTGCGACGTTTGAAGGAAGCCTATATTAAGAGTCCCCTTAAAAAAATATAGTTATGAGAACAACACAAGCTGCCCAGTTTTCAGTGGCAGTAAGCTTAATTTGACATCAGTAAAGAGGCCATTGACTATCAGAAATTCAGTTTTTGCCCAAAAGCCTTCTAAGAGAGATGCAAATTTTCTGCATTATTCATTTGTTGTAGTGTTGTTAGTGGATTGACCTGACAATAATCAAGGCCATGCAGAATTTTTGCATCTTATTTAGGCCAAGTTGCAACATTTGTGCATCATTCATGTGTCGGAGTCGCTCTAAGGTATTCATAGTTCTGCAGCTGCTTGGACTTAAGATTAGAATGCCTTTTTTGACTGCATAAATTTAGGCCATTATGACTCCATGCATTACCCCTAATTTGTCACGCAGAATTTTAATGTAATAGTCTCTTCTAACCCTAACCCTAACCCTAACCCTAACCCTAACCTAACCTAACCTAACCTAACCCTAACCCTAACCACTCCCCCCCGCCCCCACCACCACCATTACAAAAAAAAAAGTATTCTAGTTGGATTGCGTTTCATTAGATTAGTTAGGTCTTTCTATAATGGACTGTTACCAGGGCCGCACATAAGCAAAAGGTTGCTTTGATCTGCGTGTGTCCTCTACTTTATTAATGAGAAATGCGGATCTCGCTTTTTGTTGCTCTACGATTTGCACCTTGAGTTTATGTTGTGTGACTCGGCCGCCCATGCTTTCAAACCTGTCGTTTACCGGCCTGCTTTGCGGTACATACCGGTAGAGATATTTCAAGCAGAAAAATCCAAAAGTTTAGACAGATAATAAATTTCGGAATTTAATTTGGTTTCAAAGTTTAGCTAGAGCTCAGTTAGAGAAGACTAGTTTTGACTGATAAATTATCTAACACTGATTTCTGCTAGGTAAAACCTGCAGTGAAATAAAGATTCAGAGTCTAAACATCCAAAGTGGGCCTTGTGTAATTGACCCTGATGGAGAAGGAGGCTACGAACCTTTCACCGTCCATTGTGACATGACTGACAAGAGTGGAGTTGGCGTGACAGTCGTTGGTCACGACAGTGAAGATAGAATTCTGGTAAATGGAACTGAACCCAAAGGAAGTTACGCACGTGACATTACTTATATTGGGACGGGCCTAAGGGGCATTGCACAGTTAACTGGGCTTTCCGTTGTCTCTCTAAATTGTGAGCAGTTCATCAAGTACGAATGTGCAGGAAGCAGACTTCTCGCAAACGGGAATTCATTTGGCTGGTGGGTATCACGTGATAATGTTCAAATGACGTATTGGGGTGGAACCGCACCCGGTGATTCCAACAAATGCGCATGCGGACTGACGAGTTCGTGTGCAGACAGCAGCAAAGGATGCAACTGCGATAAGAACGATCTTGTCTTGCGTGAGGACAGCGGTCTTCTCAATGAAAAATCTCACCTTCCTGTGCTACAGTTAAGATTTGGAGATACGGCTGGAGTTAATGAACATGGTTATCACACCTTGGGAAAGTTTATATGTTACGGTATTGCATAAATTCAAAAGGAAGACATCGGATGGAAAGTAAACACACCTCTTATTTATGAAAACTGTGAAGGGCTTATAATATAGAGAATGCTAAGAGAACAATAATTATAGATATTTTTGAGCAGGAAAAATGTTTTCGGACTGCTGTCCCTTCATCAGTGTAGGTTTTAGCCTTGGAACAAAAGTGCATGATGTTGTCCAGATGCCACTAGAAGCGTGCTCTTAAAAATTCAGTCGTGATTTACATGTAAGTTAATTCGTGTGACTGGGAAGTCAAGCAATTTAAAAGAATGATCAATGCTCCGTAGCTTTCTCGGTTCAACTTCTCTTCGCTAAAGAGTTTTGGTCACGTGACATGTCACTTGACCACAATTATAAACGTTAATGCACGAGAAAACCTCAAGATTCACTTTGGGGAAAATTTCCTTTTGTTCTAGGTCTCCTGGCGAGAGATATTGCGAATCATTCATATGCTCAGAACACATCTTTCACCCAGGCCTTAAACCCTTGAGATAGTGTTTTCACGGCTGAAAGAGCAGAGATGACAAAACAATTGTACAAATGCAGACGAAGATCTAAACCAGTCTTTATCCTTACCAGCCCCTCCCAAACGTAAATCGATTTTTCCAAAAACTACTTTCAGGGCATCTAGAGAAGCCAAAACAATGTTTATTTATTTCAAATTCCCGTTTCCGCGAACACTTGTGTCGTTGAGAACTTTTTTAATTAACCTAGGGAACCGGGCCTAATTGGCTAAAGCTAAAAACGCACGGTATCATTGGTCAATGGGTTGGCAAGGTGATGAGAGACACACCTGCCGTCGGTGAGAGTGGCGAGCCCGACGCACATTTTACAAGCGATGGATTAGATGGAAATAGAACTGGCAATCGGAGTAATTCAGAATAAAAAAATATGATAAAAACGAAAGTAGAATATTAGTTTTATGTATATATCTTATAATGACTTCAAGATAAATGACTTGCAGTCGTCCCATTTATCAACATTAACTTGTTTCCTTGGGAGCTGATTAACATTAGTATATACACACTCAGTGATCTTGGTGATTTAAGCATTTTGGATTGTTTCGTTATCTCGAAATATTCAACAATATTTACCTTCTAGCGAGTGGATAATGCGTGAACTAGGTGTCTTACCCCCTTTTTCTTTTTAAATAACGATCTTTTAAAAGTCGACAAAATCCTAGGGTTGACTTTTTTTGAGGCAAGAGAAGACTTCGAAGGATTCAAAACGGCGTTTTTCCATTTACTGTACCCGAATTTTCTGCTCGAGGGATTGTTTACAACTCCTGTTTATTCCGGAACTCAGCTTTTCCTAACGAGAAAAATTTGGCCCAAAAATCAAAGTATATTTATTACAAACAAAAATGAAAGCAAATGTTTACTGAAATCCTACGTTTCAACCAAGTACTAAGTACAAAGAATGCTAAAGGAAAACGACGTCTTACCTCGAGCAACACCGAGCCGCCATGTCTGCACCTCATGCGAAGAACGACACAAAAAGCCTTGTTGGCTTCTGCGCTTTAAAATTGGCGAGTAAACAGAAAGTAACGGTTACATTTAAGCCATTACGCTGTTGTTTGTGAAGCGATAAACTTCTGAACTGTTATGTTTGAAAATTCTGACTTTCGTATGATTTGATCCGTCAAATCAAATCCTACTTTCCTTCCTGATTTTTTTGAGGTCACTTCGTGTGTATATACTAGCTAGCCACACTAAAACAATTATTCTTTTCAATCTCGGTCAATAGTGGCTTTACGAATATTTACCCCTCCGTTTTGCGGCTTGGTAAATAATTCAGCCACTATTCACCTCGATTTCAAATAATAATTGTTAACTATAAACGTGTTTCGATACAGCTTTTTGGATAACTCACCGATATTTTTCATTCGCCCTAACGATGATTTTATCCTTCTCTGATCGCTATGAAATTTTCACCATTCACTGACACTACTTAAGATCAATTTGAATTATTTGGAACTTTTTTATTAAACAATTCATCACGACCATTGAAAATATAAGGTTTGAAAAATATTTACGTTTAATTTGAATTCAAACATACAAAATTTGTTAATTCTCACGGAAGGTATTTGCTAAACATCACGCTTTAAGTTCCTGGTGTAGGATTTTCAGTAGCAGATCTAGAACGCGCGAAATTCGGCTTTTATCCATTTCAAATTTTTTGATCTATTGTGGTCATAGTGATATCGGTTTTTACTTAAAACTACATTTTGGCAAACTTCAATCCAATCAATCAGTCAGTGGTGAAAAAGCTTGAAAATTTCACAGTGATTGGACGAGGATAAAATTACCTTTAAGGCGAATGAAAAATATCGGTCTCCGAAAGCCTGTATCAAAACACCTTAAGTAACATTATTTTCAGGAAAGCACGCGTCTAATTATAGAGATTTGCGGAATGCAAAACACAACTGAAATAGACAATTATAGCACACTGAGTGAACGAGTGGTCCCAATTTTGATGATTAAACAAAAGTGGATGCTCTCGAGAACGTAATTTATATTGAAGTGAATCTCAAAAGGGAACCACCTGTCTAGTAATCAGCAAGATTGGTAACTGTCAACAGAGTATTCAATAAATTTGTTTACTTGCCGGATTATTGATGTCTGTTAATTTCACCTCTTCATGAAGTATTTATGGTAAAACAAAGTGGCAGCTGCCTGTAGCTTTCATTTCAGTTGAATGTATCAGAGATGGCGGCGTTATTTACTTGTACCTTATTTCTGGTTTCAAGTCTGCCTAAAGCGTCCCCTGTTGTGGTTGAAAAGAAAAGCGCTGTTAGCCGTCAATACAAAGAATTTCTCTCTTATGCCAAGTTCATACGGAATTCAAACCATTCCTTAGGAGCTGTAGAAAAAATTGCTTCCTTTTTAGTCGAGAAACAGTCGGAGTGTCCTTTTAGCTGTGTCAATGAACCAAGGTGTTATTCATGCAACACAGCCTGATATCCAGACTTAGCAGGCTCTTATTTGTGTGAACTATTGGCCACTGACAAATACAGAGCTAAAACAAAGTTCCAACCTAATTCTTCATTTCATCATTACAGCCTTTGGGTAAGTGTAGTTGCAACTACTCTGTTCAATTCTTTCTTTCTTGTATTTGTAAATTTTAGCTACAAGAGAGCTCCTTCGTCGGACTCAAACTAGCAGAGGTGAAGCATATTTATTTAGTTTTTGAAACTGACTATTCAGTTCTAGTACTGCCAGCAAGCGTCCAATCGGTTCTCTCTTTTATATTTACTTTTCCTGATAAATAAAATATCAACTTAATTATAAAACGGCAGATTTTAGTCAAAGACCTTGATCTAGCTTCTGTTTTTGTATTTTGGCGGTCGAAGGGACATAGTGCGAAGCCCCAAAGGCCCATGTCTAGTTGTGGGTGATTAACTATGTTCGATAGGCCTTAGGACCGGAGTCAATAATTAAAAAAAATTAATTATGGTATATGTTTTTTGTCTCCTAAATTTTAAATGTGCCAGCGTTTCAAAATTCTGTTTAGGTTTTGTTTCTGCTTATTTTGTTTCATTTTATGCAGGACCCTTGTCAAGAATAACGTTGTGGAAACAATGGTGACTGTATTCCTGACTTTGAAAACTATTCTTATAGCTGTGATTGTCATCCGGGGTTTGCAGGGAAGCACTGCGAGCGAAGAGGTACATCAGTCACACCAGTTTGAACATATAGACTGAATGATTAATGCCGATTCCTCGTCTAAATCCAAAGCTTTCAGTTAAAACTAACAACACTATTGAAATACATACTGACATAATAAATAGATTGAGCACGCGATAAAAGCGAATCAAGCCTCCGCTTACATACTTAAAATAGGCACGGTTGACTACCCATGGGCAAATGGCTGTTGCCCACGGGGAGACAAAATTTCGCGTGCGACTGTTTTTCTCTAGGAGAAATTGCCAGAAGTATCCATGAAAACTTCCGAGGTAAGTTTTTATCGGCTCAAGTAATCACGAGAAAGTGAAATGTATTTGAATAGTAAAAGTAATAATTCCAGACACTGGATTCTGGATTCTTTGTCAATGGAACTTGGATTCCGGATTCCACAAGCAAAATTTTTCTGGATTTCGGAATCCAGATTCCCTTACATGGGAAGAATGTTTCCTGTGGTCTAGCTATTATCGTTAAGTTTTGAGAGACAGCTGTAAACGATTGGCCATTGACAGACTAACTGTAAATGGTGATTATTGTTTGTTTGGTCGTTTGTTTGTTTGGTTGTTGTTGCTGTTTTTTTTTTTTTTCTAGGATAAAACCTGCTCATCAATATACTGAGGACTTAACGCAAAGCTAATTGTCCTATTATGTATTTCTTCTTTCCACTTAGGTAAAACCTGCAGCGAAATAAAATCTCGTAGCACTCAAGCCCCAAGTGGTTCATACGTCATTGATCCCGACGGCGAAGGAGGATACAATTCCTTCAGCGTCTACTGTGACATGATAGACAGGAATGGAGTCGGTGTGACTATACTTAGTCACGACAGTGAAGATAGAACTCTGGTAGATGGTTTCGAGGAAAAGGGAAGTTATGTGCGAAATGTTCATTACATCGGGGCAGGAGTGAGCAGTGTCGCGCAAATATCTGGCATTCCGATGCTCTCTTCATTTTGCGAGCAGTTTATCAAATACGAGTGTAGAGGTAGTCTGCTTTTCCGCTCTGCAGCAGCAGGCTGATGGGTATCACGTGACAGCGTTCAGAAGTTGTATTGGGGTGGAGCCTTCTCAGGATGATTTCCAAAAGTGCGCATGCGGGGCTACATCCCCAAACACATGTGTAGATACCTCATATAGTTGCAACTGTGATGCAAATATTGGTAGTTCCTGGCATGAGGATAGTGGGAATCTCAATGACAAAAATCATCTTCCTGTGATACAATTAAGGTTTGGGGATACCGGAAGTGGTGAGGCTGGCTATCATACGCTTGGGAAACTAAGGTGTTATGGAATGGCTTAGGCTATAAAAACAGTAATGATGATTGTCGCATCTCCTATCGCCTATTTTATTATTATTATTATTATTATTATTATTATTATTATTTAATTTGTCTAGACATTTTTATTTTTTGCCTTCTTCTTCCTGCTTCCAAAAACGTGAAGGAATATGTTGCCACATCTCGCTAAACTTGATGTAAGTTCTCTTCAGCTTAAGTAGATGGCTTTCAGCAAAGAAATTTCTCTGCACTTTTCCTTTGATAGTTTTAACTAAAATCTGAAAACTATCAAGGCAATCACTCTTTTTAATTCTCTTAGATCTGTTATACCACTGCCCAGTCAAAAGGAGATAAGTTATGGAAGCACAAGTAACCATTGAAACAAAGAGTTAAAAGCGTCATCAAAGTTTCAGGTCCTTTTCGTCCAAACAAGGCTGCTTCCATTTAATTGTTTTTGCCATTCGGTAGACGCTGTGCTAGAGAAAAAATAACAAATCATAATCATAATCATAATCATAATCATAATAAAAATCATCTAGAGTCGTCGGATCTACTTTGCTCTGCTTTCAATCATGATAAATAGTGCTTATCAGCAGCTTGAATTGGGATATAGATTAGACTCTTGTCCATGCAAATCACTAGAAATTTGGCCCTTTTTGGAGCAAAACAAACCAACTACCCGAAAGATTAACTTTGACAAGAGGGGAAATACAGCAAAGCGTGATTGTAGCGGCTCGAAGACTGAGGCGTAAACACCTGTTAAGATCCGACAGTTCTTAGTATTAAAGAACCATTTTTCACGGTCATTTTATAATTTTAATACTAGTGGTATGTAAATCTTCGATTCAGAGGCCTTTTTTTTTCTCGGCAAGGATAGGCGGAGTTATAAATGCCATTGCCGACTTCCGCCCTATATATAAACTTTTTCTTTCTTTTCTACCCTAGTGTCAGGCTTCTGGGTTAGGAAAAGAAGTGAACGAGGGAAAAGTCGGGTCGCTTTGTGTGTCGATTTATTTTTCGCTCTTCACACCTTTTCTCCATAAGGCCGTGCTCCTCTTTATCAAGGAACAGACTGGCATCGTTGAAGCCGAAACTACACGTTAGAAATCAAATGCATATAATCACTAGCTCGTCCTTGGTGACATTTCCTTGCCAACATGTGTAGATACTACAGAAGGAAAGTTTAATCAGGCCTTTTCAAATTTATCCCAGGCCTTTAATTATTTAAAGTAAGATTATGAAGTATCTGGAGGGGGTTGCCGAGACTAAAATATGTTTCGGTTTAGCACCAAATAGTAACACATTGCAGTAACTCCCTCCCCCATAAACAGTGTAATCTATATGAGATTGTTTAGGGACCCTTGTGTACAGCACTCTTTGATGTTAGCCTCCTCGTTAAAAAATTAATTACATTTGACTATGTATTTTTTGTCTAATTCTTGATTGCCTTTTGGTTTGTTTCCCTAAGGCAACTGATCCGCAATATGATTCTATAAACATTCCCAAAAGGTGAGTAATTAAAAATAACAAGATTCGCTGAGCTCATAAAGTTGGGTGTTTCATTACCGTACTGAAAATAGACATGAATTCAACTGCAAAAACATGGCTGTAACCATTTTAAATGTTCTGATAAGCATATCCCTTCTGTACAACGCTGTTGCAACGTTCCCGAAAGCCAACCTTTATCGGGACTTAAAGCGCCAAAGTGCCTTTGGGAATTTTCAACTAGACCAACACCAGAAGTTAGTAGGAACTACGATCGCCTCTTCCCTTGTTTCAGACATAATTGACTGCACGGTCAACTGTGTAAGTGAGACCCTGTGCAAATCGTTTAACATCGCGGCGAGTCCTGACTCTGAAAATCTTTATTTGTGCGAATTGCTAGACATCGACAAACATAGAGTTTCTATAGATGATCTTCAAGTGAACCTCGCTTTTAATCATTACAGCCCTTGGGTAAGTTGAATGTTTTAGTTTTTCTTATATGCTATATTGTAAAGTTGATTAACTCAAACCTGCAAATGAACGTTTAAACAATGATGGCTTCTAGAATGAAGAACTTGAAAGAGATCTATTACGAATACTTTTTGTAATTTAGGATCTAAATATATCAGCAATTCTCTTTCACGTTGATGAAATTAGCCTACTGTTATTCCTTTGTCCCTGTTTATCGTAAAGAAACTTGCTCAATTTCACATTGTTTTATTGGTTTGACTAAATTCTCTACTCGCGGTTCCTTAATTAAATAGTAGTGATGATAATTTTTTTAGAGACTTTACCATGCAAATTAACCCACTGAAAATCGCAGCTTTACTCAAATCCAGTGGCGCCACTATCAAAAAAGCGACGCAGTAGAGCCCCGAAAAAAAGAAAAAAAAACACGCAGTACATACAAGAATGCAGTGGTGGAACGCTTCACCTTAAAATTAAGCGGTCTCAACCTTTATGATCAATGTTTTTTCCATGTTTGGCCACATACAACAAACCATTTCTAAACTAGTGCTGTAGAAGAAAGGCCTAATGTTCGGAAAGTTGAGAAAGATGTTTATCCAGTCAGTGACATAGGTTTGATTCCTATTGGGAGAACTCGGATTTTTCACCTCTTCCGACAGAGCCACCTTGTCATTCATGTCAGATTCACCAGGATTAAAACTCACCATCGCTTTTCTATCATTGCTCGAAAAATTGTATTGTTTATTTAACAACTGCACTCAGGTGATAAAACCAAAAATTACATGTGCAAAAGTTAATAGGGTGTAGTCGCTAACTTTGTTTTTACTTCGTTTACCCATAGTATCCGTGCCAGCCAGGATTAGTTGGATTTAACTGCGATCGTCAAGGTAAAGCATCGGAGATCGGAGAATTCTCCGTCTACTACGTATAATACTCCGGCTAAATTTCAATGAAGTTATGGCCATTTTTTTATTCAGACGAATCAGACGTGAATACGATATGTAAAAAGAAATTATTCCCAGAAATGCGTAATTTTAGCGCCTAGCCACTTGCTTTACATTCCTAAATAGATAACAAATGCATAAAATACCTTATCTAAATGCTAGCAGTTTTAAGCCCAATAAAACTAACAGGGGACGTGTAAAATATTAGACGGTTTTCTGAAGCGTGGAGAGTTGACTGTATGCTCGACGCTTTTTTGTTTGCACGTGAAAAATTATTAAAACGAATAAATACTAATAAAACAAAACTTGAAACAAAACAAAGTGCATGATGAACAAATCTCAGTGGCAAATTTACGACAAGAAAAGTTTAATGAATAAGAATCAAGTACCTTTATGAATAAAAAGAACGATTTCTTTTTGAACTGCTATGGAAATATAATTTGCGATGTTTACCGTATATAAATGACAAATTATCAAATTACTATGAAGCTAATCAAAATTTGAGATTTTTCTATTGTAACGACCACTTCTAAAACGGCAAATTCTAAATTGTAACTGCAGAGGAGACAAAGAAGAAATATTCAAAATAGGTTTTTTACAAGAGTAGTCGGCATTTAGCTGTCTTTCCGAAAGCCTATATTTATTCAATTATTATGCCGCGCATGGAAAAACTGGGCACTTGAAGTACTTGTCGCAATTAATAAAGAGTATAGCATTCTGGGAGATGAAAGTCATGGTGACGTGTGTGGCAACATTGACGTTGCCAAGGAAACCGAGGATTGACAGCCATGATTCAAAAATGTGCATTTTGTTCCTTTAAAAATGAAATAGATTTAATATTCAAAATGGCGAATCCTAGGTGACGGATGATTCTAGTTCCATCATTAAAAATAAATGACGTCATCATGACATCCCTGCTATTTGTAAAGATCAGTAACGTCTTAGCGAACTTCTTGATTTTGATTATTTTTCGCTGTAAGAGGAAAAATTGATGCAATTTGGATTCTGCCAGTAAATTCAACAATATCACTAGCACTATCACTATCACTATCACTATCAGCATTATGGTGCTCTCCTCTTCAAAGTTACTTTACGCTCTTTCTTTCCATTACTAACAACATTGATGAACGTCGAAAAACTGTCAGGAAAAACAGATTTAAGAAGACAGCTACAACCTGTTTCAGTCGTTTTATTTGTGAACATCCCCTCCCCCTTCTTTTGGACTTTCTGGCCAATGTTCTTCACTGTTTGATTATTATCACTTTTGTCCATTAAGGAAAAACATGCAGTGAAATAAAATCGCACAGTCCACAAGCCACAAGTGGTTCTTACGTTATTGATCCTGATAGTGAAGGAGGCTACCAGCCCTTCAGTGTCTTCTGTGACATGACTGACAAGAAGGGAGTTGGCGTGACAGTCGTTGGTCATGACAGTGAAGATAGAATTTTGGTGAAAGGATATGAAGCTGCAGGAAGCTATGTGCGTAATGTTGTTTACATAGGAGCCAGTGTTCCTCAGTTAGCTGCCCTTGCAACTAACTCAACAAATTGTGAGCAGTTTATCAAGTACGAATGTTTGCACTCCAGGCTTCTCATTAATGGATACGGTTGGTGGGTATCACGTGACAACATTAAAATAACGTACTGGGGTGGTGCAACGCCGGCTGATTCGAACAAGTGCGCATGTGGGGTGACGAATTCATGTGTGGTCAGCAGTGAAGGATGCAACTGCGATAAAAATGATGCAGTATGGCGCGAGGACAGCGGCCTTCTTACTGAAAAGTCTCGCCTTCCTGTCATACAGTTGAGGTTTGGAGATACTGGCCATTCTGGTGAATACGGTTACCACACGCTAGGAAAGTTTAAATGTTATGGTATGACGTAAATTTACCTGGCATATGTATTGTAAATAAATGCATTCTTCTGTTTAATATTAATATAAACTAACCCAGAATTCAATTATTGGTTTTATCAGCCAAAAGCTGAGGCGCATACTATGCGCTGAGATTTACAAAATACATGAATTAAATAAACTTTGTTTTAATACTCAATCAATTGAAAATAATTCCACATCTTTTATTATTCTAGTTTCTCAGTTGTTTCGGGAGCATTTTAGTGTCTTGAGGAGGATAAAAGAAATGATCGAATGTAGCCGAAAATTATGGATGTCTTTGTATGTGGATAAAATAACCAAAGTTTTGCAGTGACTGCAAAATCTATTTTGGAAAGTCTTAAGATGTCACGGTAACACCGGCTGGTCATTAAAGACATACTAAATAAATCTACCAAAACTGATTCATACTTGGCTTATGAGGGGTATAAATTAAATTAATAAATAGCATTGAGGTTCACGGATAAATAATTGTTTTCTTTTGATTTATTCTCCTCAGCCTCAAGGCCAAGTATGGATGTTGATAATTCCAAACTGGCCTACATTGTATTTGTATCAAAGATTTAAAACTTTTGCCACAGGGAATCAATTTCAGCAAATCACAGGTTCAAACAAAATATTCTAGATTCGTGTCTTTCTTAGTAAATAAACCTTGGGTACTACATCGCTGAAAAAAATAAACTTTTTTTGTTCTCAAAATAATCCAATTAAATGTGTGGAAAAAAAATCACTGTTTTCTCTTGGCGGCTTTGCACAGGTTAGCCAGCCATGCCCCTCCCTTCACATGCAATTTTTCGCGCTTGAATCTTTCGATGAAGTTATGTGGAGAGAATTATTAGAATGCTGGTATGTGATTTTTTTATATATAAATTTATATAAAATATGAATTGAAAACTTGA
>CALNXK010000146.1:1322500-1357500 GCA_942486035.1 Porites lobata | reverse complement strand
ATATCCAGACTTAGCAGGCTCTTATTTGTGTGAACTATTGGCCACTGACAAATACAGAGCAAAAACAAAGTTCCAACCTAATTCTTCATTTCGTCATTACAGCCTTTGGTTAAGTGTAGTTGCAACTACTCTGTTCAATTCTTTCTTTCTTGTATTTGTAAATTTTAGCTACAAGAGAGCTCCTTCGTCGGACTCAAACTAGCAGAGGTGAAGCATATTTATTTAGTTTTTGAAACTGACTATTCAGTTCTAGTACTGCCAGCAAGCGTCCAATCGGTTCTCTCTTTTATATTTACTTTTCCTGATAAATAAAATATCAACTTAATTATAAAACGGCAGATTTTAGTCAAAGGCCTTGATCTAGTTTCTGTTTTTGTATTTTGGCAGTCAAAGGGACATAGTGCGATGTCCCAAAGGCCCATGTCTAGTTGTGGGTGATTAACTATGTTCGATAGGCCTTAGGACCGAAGTCAATAATTAAAAAATTATGGTATATGTTTATGTCTCCTAAATTTTAAATGAGCCAGCGTTTCAAAATTCTGTTTAGGTTTTGTTTCTGCTTATTAGGTTTCATTTTATACACAGGACCCTTGTCAAGAAGAACGTTGTGGAATGGTGACTGTATTCCTGACTTTGAAAACTATTCTTATAGCTGTGATTGTGATCCGTGGTTTGCAGGGAAGCACTGCGAGCGAAGAGGTACATCAGTCACACCAGTTTAAACATATAGATTGAATGATTAATGCCGATTCCTCGTCTAAATCCAAAGCTTTCAGTCAAAACTAACAACACTATTGAAATACATATTGACATATATAATAAATAGATTGAGCACGGGATAAAAGCGAATCAAGCCTCCGTTTACATACTTGAAATAGGTACTGTTGACTACCCATGGGCAAATGGCTGTTGCCCACGGGGAGACAAAATTTCGCGTGCGACTGTTTTTCTCTAAGTGAAATTGCCAGAAGTATCCATGAAAACTTCCGAAGTAAGTTCTTATCGGCTCAAGAAATCACGAGAAAGTGAAATGTATTTAAAAAGTAAAAGTAATAATTCCAACTAATAATTCCAAACACTGGATTCTGGATTCTTTGTCAATGGAACTTGGATTCCGGATTCCACAAGCAAAATATTTCTGGATTTCGGAATCCAGATTCCCTTACATGGGGCGAATGTTTCCTGTGGTCTAGCTATTATCGTTAAGTTTGAGAGACAGCTGTATACGATTGGCCATTGGCAGACTAACTTTGTATGGTGATTATTGTTTGTTTGATCGTTTGTTTGTTTTGTTGTTGTTGTTGTTTTTTTTTCACACTTTCTGTTCTAGGATAAAACCTGATCATCAATATGCTCAAAGCTAATTGCCCTATTATGCAGTTCAGCTTGTTGGTCATTGAATTCTTCTACAATCTCGCTGGTATTTGCGATTTCTTGATATCAGATATTATTAAGAGATGGGTGTTGATACATGTAAGCTAGTCTCGTTAAATGTAAGGGGCATTAGGGAAAGTTCATTTAATATGACAAGGGGGGGGAATGAAGATATTGAGGGAGGGCTCCAAAAATTTTTAGACACCCGAAGGGGGGGGCTCTGGAAAAATTGTTGCGCTAGGAGGGGGGGCTCCGAAAATTTGTATACTTCAAAACCAACACACGACATCATCATACAGATTGGATGGTTTTCAACTCAACAATTTAATGACCTGTGCAACTCAGCTATATCACGTGGTTTACAGATATAACAAATGTAGTCTCAGTAATTATTACACTCTTGTTCATCCCAAAAATGCTTTAGAAAATTGTATCACAACTGTATCTCAAGTTTGTCATAGTATAAACCATTGAAGACAATAACGGTAAATATATTTAATACATTCTAGCGATCTTCTTTCAGGGGAGCCTAGCGATCTTTTTTCAGGGGAGCAAAGGAATTGAAGGAGGAGGGGGGGGGGGGGGGGCTCTGAAATTTTTTCGACTACCAAGGAGGGGGCTCCTAAAAAATTGAACCGCTAGCGAGGGGGGCTGCTAAAATTTCAAGCTTCGAGTTTCAATATCTTCATCCCCCCCCTTGTCATATTAAATGAACTTTCCCTTAGCAATTTTCTGAAAAGAACAATGATTTTTACGTGGTGTCGAAAGCAAAAGACAGATTTCTTTTTTTTACAAGAAACCCACTCAAAAAGTGACACAGAAACACAATGGAAAAATGAATGGGGAGGCGAGATCATCCTGTCGCATGGAAGCCCAAATTCATGCGGAGTGGCAATTCTGCTTGAGAAAGGTGTTGATTGTGTTATTCACTCCAAAATCCTGTTATATAAGAGGGTCTGAATGGGAGGGTCCACTTGTCGGTTGTCGGTTAAAATTCAGTTACTTTGTCGGTAGTCGGTTAAAATTTTCGATCTTTGTCGGTAGTCGGTTAAACTTTTTGATTTTTGTCGGTTGTCGGAAAATCCCAGTTAATAAGTAAAAACACTAGTTAATTATTAATATTAATTATTAGTATTTCACCCAGTTTCCAGACTTTGATCCCTAAGGAAAGAGTAAAACTTGTAAGAATGCATCATTTGATTGCACTTAAACTTCATTAACTCTTGTTTGCTTTTGGATACTTAAATTATTCTTTGTGAAAAACTGCAAGGGGTGACAGGCTGCACATCTACACCTTTAATTTTTTGGCTCTAACAAGCGTGTCCTTTGCCATAGTTTTCCTTTCTCAAAGAAATAACACTTCAACCCCCGGACGTACAAGGGGTGGGGGGTGGATGCCCCCCCCCCCCCCCCCCCACCCACCCACCCCCTTTAGGTTTTTCTGGGATTTTTCCAAGAGGATAAAACATCAGCACCTGACGTTTTCAGTAGATTTCCGTTTATTCCTCGCACGCATTTTGAGACAAGTTCAGTGATGATCAGTTTCTATGGTTAAGAGGTATGACGTAATAAGTAGCAGGTGGTCAAGCCGTTTTGAGTGAAAACGTATGTTTTTTATCAACTTTTTTCAACAATAAAAGAACAATCTTGTTGCTAAAATCATGCAAAGTGTTTATTTATGTGTTATTATTCATGTTAAGCAATTACCATTTCTCGCTGTTTTAACCTGATTTCTAATTCTTCGTAAAATCCAAGATAGCGACAAAGAATGCGACCATTGTTAGTAACGTCACAGGCCTTCAGCAGCGCCACCATTCATAAAATATACCTCATCTTGTTGAAAAGATCAAAGGCTTTTCAGTGAAGGCAAAATCGCTTAGGAATTCTGCAACATGTCAAAAACTCTGGGGAGGGGTTCCATCTACCATCCTCTTGTACCATGGTGGGGGGTATGATTTTGCTTGTACTTCCGAGGGTTAAGTTGGCAAGGTAGTGGTTGGTCACTTGTATAAGATTACACTTTTTCATTGGAGCTTCTTTTATAGTACACACTAAGGGCTGGTATTGTGTCACGAAAGGCAATATTTCTTTTTCTTCCTTGCCGTTTTGTTTTAGGGGCGCTGCTTTCCTTCTGTGAGTTTTACTTCTAATAGCAATTTTTCTTTCAAAATTGTGTGGTCAACCTCTGTCCATCAACCGCTTTTTGAAATCTGAAATACTTCCTCAGAGGAGTTTGTTCGCAAGATTCTCAAGGCTTCTTGTTTGTCAAATCCATTTTAACAATTGGTGGGTAGTAAGAGGTGAAAATGTGTATACTGGAAGGTTTCCGTTTAAAATGCGTCTTTACGTCAATGACAGCTTTTTCTCATTTTTCGTTGAATGTTGTGCCAGCCTGTATACAACCGGCCAAAAAGATTGTCTCAGTGTCAGATATTTCGGCCGCAAATTTCATAGCCAGTACAGCAGTAGGGTGAAGTAAGTTTACTTGTTTCGGGAATTTGAAGAAATCTACCATGTCTGGTTTACTTATGTCCTTTACGCAAAAAATATCATCTATGTAGCTTTTTCAAACACTTGGTTTAAAGACCTTTTTTGCTTAAACTTTGTGTTTCAATATATGCAGTCATGAAAATGTTGGAAAGGAAACTGCTGTATGTGCTCAACGAGGTACCGTGGTTTTTAACTGATAGTGCTTTCCATTAAACTGGAAAGAATTTTCTTTGAGGATTAATCTATTTAAGCATTTCTCGGACCGAAACAAGAAACGTTCAGTTTTTTCACCTTTGTCTTTTCAATAAAATTTATAAAGTCGGTAGCATCTTTAAGGTGTGGCTTCTGTGATAATGATATTAGTTGTAGTAATGTACCCGTATCAACAAAAGAGGAAGTTCTTTCTGTTAGGCCATCTGGTGAGTCATAAATTTAAAGAGGTAACTTCCTAACGGCTGGAAAAAAATGCAACATGCTCTTTTTTCCGAGACAAATATATTGATAATGTCAGCCCATGTCGGTTGTCGGTAATTTTTTACTCATTTTGCCGGTAGTCAGTAACATTTTTCGCCGTTTGTCCCTAGTCGGTTAACCCCATTCACACCCTCATATAAGAGTTTGTTTTTCACTCATTTTCCTACTTATATGAAGAATATGTTTTCACTCCAGTCCTCTTCCTATGATCTTCATGGCAACTACATTCTATCACTAAGTAAACCGAAAACAACTACCTCTGGTCTTAACTCCTTTTCTTACTTTTCAGCTAAGCAGTGGAATGCACTGCCGGACTTTTTTCGTACCAGTTTTTTTGCAGACTTTAAGACCAAAATACAGGATGTTACCTTCATGTAGATTCTTTTTGCCTGACAAACTTAAACTTAAAATTGTGAATTGTAAATAATATTGTCTTTTCTTTCCTTTTTTTATGTGCTTATTATTATTAATATTATTTTATTATTATTTCTTATAATGCATTTAATGTATATATCTATTTCTGTATTATTTTCATGTAGTGTCAGCTCGAAGATATTAGCTTGTTAGCTACTCTAAAATTCGAGTACAAATAAAGTTTTATGTTATGTTATATGTTGCCACATCTCGCTAAACTTGATGTAAATTCTCTTAAGCTTAAGTAGATGGCTTTAAGCAAAGAAATTTCTCTGCACTTTTTCTTTGATTGTTTTAACTAAAAGCTAGAAGCTATTAAGGCAATCACTCTTTTTAATTCTCTTAGATCTGTTATACTACTGCCCAGTCAAAAGGAGATAAGTTATGGAAGCACAAGTAACCGTTGGAACAAAGAGTTAAAAGCGTCATCACAGTTTCAGGTCCTTTTCATCCAAGCAAGGCTGCTTGCATTTAATTGTTTGTGCCATTCGGTAGACGCTGTGCTAGAGAAAAAAAAACAAATCATAATCATAATCCAGGAGCAATTATCATAATAATAATAAAAATCATCTAGAGTCGTCGGGTCTAGTTTGCTCTGCTTGACTGCTTTCAATCATGATAAATAGTGCTTATCAGCAGCTTGAATTGAAGTGGGATATAGATTAGACTTGTGTCCATGCAAATCACTAGAAATTCGGCCCTTTTTGGAGCAAAATAAACCAACGACCCGAAAGATTAACTTTGACAAGGGTGGAACTACTACAAAGGACCACAAAGCGTGATTGTAGCGGCTCGAAGACTGAGGCGTAAACACCTGTTAAGATCCCACAGTTCTTAGTATTAAAGAATCATGTTTTACGGTCATTTTATAATTTTAATCCTAGTGGTATGTAAATCTTCTATTCAGAGGCCTTTTTTTGGGCAAGGATAAGTGGAGTTTTATCTTTATCTTTATCAAGAAACAGATTGGCAACGTTGAAGCCAAAACTACACGTTAGAAATCAGATGCATATAATCACTAGCTCGTCCTTGGTGACATTTCCTTGCCAACATGTGTAGATACTACAGAAGGAAAGTTTAATCAGGCCTTTTCAAATTTATCCCAGGCCTTTAATCATTTAAAGTAAGCTTATGAAGTATCTGGAAGGGGTTGCTGAGAATAAAATATGTTTTGTTTTAGCACCAAATAGTAACACATCGCAGTAACTCCCTCCCCCCAAACAGTGTAATCTAAAAGAGTGACTTAAATTATTAGTAAGGCTATATGAGATTGTTTAGAGACCCTTGTGTACAGCACTCTGTGGTGTTAGCCTCCTCGTTAAAAAATTAATTACATTTGACCATGTATTTTTTGTCTTATTCTTGATTGCCTTTTGGTCTGTTTCCCTAAGGCAACTGATCCGCAGTATGATTCTATAAACATTCCCAAAAGGTGAGTAATTAAAAATAACAAGATTCGCTGAGCTAGAAATACCTCATAAAGCTAGGCGTTTGACTACCGTACTGGAAACAGACATAAATTCCACTGCAAAAACATGGCTGTAACTATTTTAAATGTTCTGATAAGGATATCTCTTCTGCACAACGCTGTTGCAACGTTCCCGAAAGCCAACCTTTATCGGAACCTAAAGCAACAAACTGCCTTTGGGAATTTTCAACTATACCAACACCAGAAGTTAGTAGGAACTAAGATCGCCTCTTCCCTTGTTTCAGACATAATTGACTGCACGTTCAACTGTGTAAGTGAGACCCTGTGCAAATCGTTTAACATCGCGGCCAGTCCTGACTCTGAAAATCTTTATTTGTGCGAATTGCTAAACATCGACAAACATAGAGTTTCTATAGATAATCTTCAAGTGAATCTCGCTTTTAATCATTACAGCCCTTGGGTAAGTTGAATGTTTTAGTTTTTCTAATATGCTACATTGTAAAGCTGAGTAACTCAAACCTGCAAATGAACGTGTAAACAATGATGGCTTCTAGAATGAAGAACTTGAAAGAGATCCATTACGAATGCTTTTAGTAATTTAGGATCTAAATATGTCAGCAATTCTCTTTTACGTTGATGAAATTATCCCACTGTTATTCCTTTGTCCCTATTTATTGTAAGAAAACTTGCTCAATTTCACATTGTTTTATTGGTTTGACTAAATTCTCTACTCGCGGTTCCCTAATTAAATATTAGTGATGATAAGTTTTTCAGAGACTTTACCATGCAAATTAACCCACTGAAAATCGCAGCTTTACTCAAATCCAGTGGCGCCACTATCAAAAAAGCGACGCAGTAGAGCCCCGAAAAAAAAATTGCAGTAAATACAAGAATGCAGTGGTGGAACGCGTCACCTTAAAAATCAGCGGTCTCAACCTTTATGATCAATGTTTTTCCATCCAACCAACCATTTCTAAACTAGTACTGGTGAAGAAAGTCTAATGTTCGGAAAGTTGAGAAAGATGGTTATCCAGTCAGTGACAGAGATTCGATTCCTATTGGGAGAACTCGGAATTTTCACTTCTTCACAGAGCCAACTTGTCATTCATGTCAGATTCACCAGGCTTAAAACTCACCATCGCTTTTCTATCATTGCCCGAAAAATTGTATTGTTTATTTAAAAAATGAACTCAGTTGATAAAACCAAAACTTACATGTGCAAAAGTTAATAGGGTGCAGTCGCTAACTTTGTTTTCACTTCGTTTACCCATAGTATCCGTGCCAGCCAGGATTAGTTGGATTTAACTGCGATCGTCAAGGTAAAGCATCGGAGATCGGAGAATTCTCCGTCTACTACGCATAATACTCCGGCTAAATTTCAATGAAGTTATGGCCATTTTTTATTCAGACGAATAAAACGTGAATACGATATGTTAAAAGAAATTATTCCCAGAAATGCGTAATTTTAATGCCTAGCCACTTGCTTTACATTCCTAAATAGATAACAAATACATAAAATACCTTACCTAAATGATAGCAGTTTTAAGCCCAATAAAACTAACAGGGGACGTGTAAAATATTAGACGGTTTTCTGAAGCGTGGAGAGTTGACTGTATGCTAGATGCGTTTTTGTTTGCACGTGAAAAATTATTACGAATAAATACTAATGAAACAAAACTACCTATCTTTCCGAAAGCCTATATTTATTCAATTATTATGCCGCGCATTGAAAAACTGGGCACTCATAAGTACTTGTTGCAATTAAAGACTATAGCATTCTGGGAGATGAAAGTCATGGTGACGTGTGCAGCAACATTGACGTTACCATGGAAACCGAGGATTGACAGCAGTGTTTAAAAAATGTGCATTTTTTCCTTTAAAAAGGATTTATACTGGTTTTAAACAAAATGAAATAGATTTAATTTATTCAAAATGGCGAATCCAAGGTGACGGATGATTCTAGTTCCTTCTTTAAAATAACCTGAGATCAGGCCCAATTTGAGCGGTTCTCATACATTCTCTCTACCGGCTACCGCTAAAATTGGGCCTGATCCAAACTCATTCACGTTTGTGCTCGTTACGGCCAGATTTTGGCCGTAACGCTGATTGGCTGTTTGAACAATGCCACAAGATCTGATTGGCTGTCGGAAACGCCGGAAGTTGAAAGTGCTTATTCCTCGCGTGGTTTATTCGTGAATGATCCGTCGTCGGCGGAGAGAAGGATCGATTTTGCTGTCTTTTTTATTGTTTTATGGTCTTATGGTAGGAAAATATGCCTTAATATGTGCCATGGAAATTCAGAAAATTCATATGGTTGTTCATATCTTCTCAGCATTTGCTTTATTTACGGAAAGTGAGTGTATCGCGGAGTTGAATCCCTCTGCAAGTTGTTGACCGCTAACAAGGTACCTTGTGATTTACCAACAAACGGGTGCAAATCAAAATACTATTCATCTTAAAACTGGTTTCATTTGAAAGTTTAGCCGGGAATGACTTCTCTGAACGGGGTACGCGAGCGGAGGCTCACTGCGAAAGAAACCTCCATCGCCAACTGTGAAGTATTAGACGAAAAATATCGCATCGCTGTTCGGGAAATTTCAGTGTTAACAGACTGGTTGTTAAAAAATAAACCAGGAAAACTGGTGTCCTCGCTCGTTGGCTTTTTTTTGTTTGTTTTTAACCTTCGAGATCTCCCTTAATCTCGCACGAAGCTAAATGTGATTGTGCTGACTGTTTTATTTTCAGCTGAAAAAAATAGGAGATAAAAGCTATTTTTTAAGTCAGCCATTCTGCATTTTTCCCACGCGTGAAAAATTTGCATACTAGAAAAACAAGCAACGGAAGTAATTTTGGTTGGCTGATTCGGCAAATGTCAATGAATCAAAAAACTGGGCGGCAGACGTTTCGTAGAAGGTTTGTATCAGGCTCTCTTTTCGTTTCGCCATGCCCGCCAGAATGTTATTTACAAAAGCGAAACGAAAATAGAGCCTGATCTCAGGTTATCTTTAAAAATAAACGACGTCATCATGATATCCCTGCTTTTTGTAAAGTTCATTAACGTCTTAGCGAACTTCTTGATTTTGATTATTTTTCGCTTTAAGGGGAAAAACTGATGGAATTTATATTCTGCCAGTAAATTCAACAATATCACTGGCACTATCACTATCAGCATTATGGTGCTCTCCTCTTCAAAGTTTCCTTACGCTCTTTCTTTCCATTACTAACAACAGTGATGAACTTCGAAAAACTGACTGAAAAACAAGTTTCAGTCGTTTTCTTTTTTAACTCAACCCCCCCCCCTCCCCCCCAACCACCACCACCGGTACCACCCCCGCTTCGTTTGAACTTTCTGTCCAATATTTCTCACTGTTTGATTATTATCACTTTTGTCCATCAAGGAAAAACATGCAGTGAAATAAAATCGCACAGTCCACAAGCCACAAGTGGTTCTTACGTTATTGATCCTGATGGTGAAGGAGGCTACCAGCCTTTCAGCGTCTTCTGTGACATGACTGACAAGAACAGAGTTGGCGTGACAGTCGTTGGTCATGACAGTGAAGATAGAATTTTGGTGAAAGGATATGAAGCTAAAGGAAGCTATGTGCGTAATGTTGTTTACATAGGAGCCAGTGTTACTCAGTTAGCTGCCCTTGCAACTAACTCAACAAATTGTGAGCAGTTTATCAAGTACGAATGTTACCACTCCACGCTTCTCATTTATGGATACGGTTGGTGGGTATCACGTGACAACATTAAAATAAGGTACTGGGGTGGTGCAACGCCGGCTGATTCGAACAAGTGCGCATGTGGGGTGACGAATTCATGTGTGGTCAGCAGTAGAGGATGCAACTGCGATAAAAATGATGCAATATGGCGCGAGGACAGCGGCCTTCTTACTGAAAAGTCTCACCTTCCCGTCACACAATTAAGGTTTGGAGATACAGGCAATTCTGAAGAATACGGTTACCACACTCTAGGAAAGTTCAAATGTTATGGTATGACGTAAATTTACCTGTCATTAGACAGAAATACTCACCCTAGAAATCGTAACCTGTAAATTGCTGCTACTAAAGAGACCTACAATGTCACAATTTTTTCAATTCTGGTTTGTTTGCAGGATATTTTTTTCTTAGTCATTTAGCCCCTCCCTCTAAAGGTGAACTGATGCCGAAGGCTCCTTATTTCTCTTTTTTTATTTTTGGCTTAGAGTTCAATCCATGTTATTAGTTAAAATTTAATTGCTTTTATCGTAATTATAGAATCAGAAGCTTCACTATTAGCCTTGGCTAAATTTATATATTAAACTTTGTTCTAATATTCAATCAAAATAAATCCAAGCTCATAACACCCTAACCTGTTTGTAGAAGTTCTGCGGATATTTTCCAGTTTCTCGGTAGTTTCGAGAGCATTTTTTATCTTGAGGAGGATAAAAGAAATGAATGCAGCCGAAAATTTTGGATGTCTCTGTATGTGGATAGAAAAAAAAATTTCCAGCGACTGCAAAATCTATTTTGGAAAGTCCTAAGATGTCTGGTAACACCGGCTGGTCATTAAAGACATACTAAATAATCTGCTATAATTACAACTGATTCATACTTGGCTTATGAGGGATATAAATAAATAAATAGCATTGAGGTTCACCGACAAATAATTGTTTTCTTTTGATTTATTCTCCTAAGCCTTAGGGACAAGTATGGATGTTGATAATTCGAAACTGACTTACATTGTATTTGCGTCAATGATTTTGATGAAACTTTTACCACAGGGAATCAATTTCAGCAAATCACAGGTTCAAACAAAATATTCAAATATTCTAGATTCGTGTCCTCCTTATTAAATAAACCTCGGCTACTACATCGCGGAAAAAAAAAACTTGTTTGTTCTCAA
Organism: Porites lobata; assembly: GCA_942486035.1. NCBI lineage: Eukaryota > Metazoa > Cnidaria > Anthozoa > Scleractinia > Poritidae > Porites > Porites lobata. The sequence goes on along the minus strand of CALNXK010000146.1, from coordinate 1,346,432 downwards.
AAAAACCCAACTAAATGTGTGGAAAAAAAATCACTGTTTTGGCTTGGCGGCTTTGCACAGGTTAGCCAGCCATGCACCTCCCTTCACATTCAATTTTCCGCGCTTGCATCTTTCGATGAAGTTATGTGGAGAGAATTATTAGAATGCTGATATGTGATTTTTTCTTATATAGTTGTTTTTTTCCTCAAAAGCAGAAGTAGTCCCTATATTTAATGACAATTAAAATTTGACGGAATGTCTTTGTGTTTCTCATTGCGGAAGTCGTTTTATAAATTACGCACAATTTTCCAACCCCCCACCCCCCCTTCCCACCCCCTCTCCTCACCTCAAAATCACAAGTCTGTGCCTTGATTAAAGGTGAGGTTATTTTGTAAACCTGTGGGTTTTAACTGTATGTAAAATGACGTAAGTACGATATAAAATTCTTTTTCGCTGGGGTCATTGACTGAAGCTAGTCAATTGCTTATCATAGATTAAGCCAATTTAATTTGAAATACTACGGGCTAGTAGTATCTCAAATGAGTCATCAAGCGTTGTACAGCTCATTGCTCTAGAAATAAAATATTTCAAGAAAAAAAAAAGAACTGAAAAAGAAAAGAATCAAGCAGAGTTAGACTGTGCTTATTTAAGAACACTTTGCTTTTCCTATTATTCGCTTTTTCAATTTTTCAATTCATATTTTATATCATTATTTTTCAGGTACGCAAATGCGTATCGTGCGTACTGCGTACAGGTAGCCACGCCCCTGTAAATACCGAGGTCAGATGGCCTATATTTAGTCAGTGATGGGCGATTGGCCAGGACAGGTGCGACTAAATGCGTGCAATAGACGGTGACTTTGAATTATGCCAGTAGGAACTGCTGTTTTACCAATACCCGCTTTCTGTAATTAATTTTTCTACCATTTGTTTATCTCTTTTCTTCCCTTTTTAAAGCGTTCTAATTATTTTAACATGAAACAATTAAATGATAAATTTTAGTGGCTTTTGCAATATTGTATTATTACTTTGACCCACTTTTGCAAATAAACATTGTTGTTGCTGTTATTGTTGTTGTTGTTGTTGTAATTTTGCACATGCCTTAGTCATCTTAGTCACACACTACACAAAAAAATTCTACTGAGCCCGCGTAACTGCAGTCAACAGTAAATTGTTTTCACGGTATTTATCGACATTTTAAGGTTTCTATCCGTTTTTGATTTGAAACAGATCTAGAAAATATATCGCTGTCAAGTACACAGTGCCATACACAATATTTTAAAAGATATTAACATTCTGGTGACATTTTTTCCTGTGGACAATTGTTAAATCAATCGTTAAAGACACTTTTGTTTATAGTGTAAAAGCAAAATAGCATACACGTTCAACAATGAACAAGTACATTGATTATATATTAGGACAAACTACGCACGAGGTCTCTTCCGAGGGAAGACTCTGGGGACATCAAATCTCGACGGCAGAAATCCTGCGGTTCCGGTTGTTCTACGCATGCCTTGGATCAAATTTTGTCTTCACGCATCGACCTTGCGTGATTATCTTGCATAATCGGAGGCCATAGAGTCTGAATTCCATTAATGGTGTATAGGTCGCACCTTCACCCTGTTCTTTTGGTGCGTTTCCCGGGGACTGGGAATATAATGGAAGAGCTGACCCGTAAAAGAGTTGACCGCCACCGTTTGAAGCGGGAACATTCGCCTCAGAAATTAACGCGTTTTCAGCCAGAATGTGGGGAAGAAACATAGCTTGCCTCCGGCAAGTTAACGACAACTTGCTTAAAAATAGTCGATTCATAATTTCAGAGACTACGGACGACAGATTGCAGACCGGATATGAGCACAATGCATTTTTTGCGAACCGGTCTTTGATCGTGCATGGAGTAGGGTCCTATGCGAAGTTACAGCAACTTATGAGTACGTTTTGCTCTAAAGGTATTATCGAGCCTCTCTCCTCACGCTTACAAAAAAAAGAATAAATGGCGGATTTATATTTATCGTGCTTAAAATCGCGCTTTCATCATGCATTAAAATGGTGCCATTTGTTATGCTTAACGATGCTATTAACGTGCCTGTGGTGCCCTCATCGCGCTTAAATGGACAAAGGCACGATGCACAAAATGCCAAAGAACGATAATCGCGAGCCCCGATGCAAGTTTATGTATCGTGCATTGGTAATTTTAAAATTAAACATTACGTTCCAGCGCTTCAAAGTTGTAGCTTATCTGTAAATAACTCTGAAAAATCATCGATCAATTTTAAGTTTAGAATAAACTTTTGGTATATGTGTATCTCTAACCTTTGTCAATTCTAGTCGATACATTTTTATTGTAGAGGTATATGAGATCGAAACTTTATAATTTTTAGTGAAAGACAGGGCAACATGGTATCTATTGAGTGCAATGAATTTTGTTGACAACTAATTTATATCTTCAGACGAAAGCTTTATGCAGAAATTATGTACTGCCTGCAATGGACATTGATTGCTTAGTAACCGTTCAGAAAATCAACTTTTTCAATGTGAGGGAACTGTAAACGTAAGGTATATGGTCACCAACATTGTGCGCATGGCCACCCCTTTAGCGTCTACAGTGACATGATCGATAGGCAAGAATGGAGTTGTGGTAAACATACTCACTCACGACAGTGAACTGGTGGATGGTCAGTTTTGAGGGAAAGGGAAGTTATGTGCAAAATGATCTTTACCTAGGGCAGGAGTGAGCAGTATCGCGCAAATATCTTTCATTCCCGTTGTCTCTGCACATTGCGAGCAGTTTATCAAATACGATTGTAAAGGTAGTCTGCTTTTCCGTCCTGACGACCCAGCAACAGGCTGGTGGGTATCACATAACGGCATTCAGCTGTTGTATTCGGGTGGAGCCTCTCCAGTTGATTTCAAAAAGTGCGTATGCGGGACTACATCCCCAAACATATGTGTACGGAAAGCTCATATAGCTGCAACTGTTATGCAAGCATGGATAGGTCCTGGCTTGAGGACAGTGGGTACCTCACTGAAATCGTCTTTCTGTGATACAACTATAAGGTTTCATCTATATATCAATCGACACCATCTGCGAAGCATTGAAGCCTAGAAAAGGAAATCGTTTCCACTATTCCATTCCATTAACCTTAGAGGATCAGCAGAAAAATAACTAGTGCAAAACAGAGCAGCGACTTTTTGATCCTGCGCAGAAAAATTAACTGTGACACGGACATACATTAGCTACTGATGGAACTTCAACAAAGCGGGATCGTAGCGGCATGAAGAGGTTTAAACAGGTGTTTAGATCCTACAGTTGTTATTCAAGGTCGCTTTTTACGGTCGTTTATCATTTTTCATCCAGCATTAAATTAATCCGTTAAAAAAGTTTTTTTTTCTTTTCAGTCAGGAAAGAAGAGTAAAGTTTGCCATTGCGAACTTCTGCATCTCTTTTTTACTCTTTTCTATCCTGGGGCGAGGCTTCTGGGTGAAGCGTACTGAAGGGAAAAATCCAGTCGCCGCATTCGCTAATTTATGTTGCGCTCTTCACCCTTTTTCTTCAAAAAAGGATTCTGGTCCAGCCGGACGCGTTGTCTCCTCTAATCAAGTTAAGAACGAATTTACCAACGTTGAAACCTAGCTTACAATGCCTCCACACGTTTAGATGCTATATACAGAAAAGAAATTTAATCAGGCCTTTATATTTAGCTCATGGGAACCTTAATAAATTATTCAAAATAAGCTTATGAGCTGGATGGGGGTGCCAACACTAAAATATTAGGAATCACCCTAACATTTAAATTAAGACACTTTTGATATTAAAATTGTCAGCTTAGTTTTAACAAAAAAACTAACAAATTATTCCTCTCAGACAGAGTCCAATTCAAATGCGTGACTGAAATGATTAACTAGGCTATGTTTTATGACACTGTGCCCCCTCACTAAAAATTGATTTTATTTATTTATATATTTCTTCTCATCATTGATAGCTTTTGTGTTGTTCGCGGTATATTTCTATAAGCACCCCCAAGAGGAGTTTAATTAAAAATAATTCATAAAGCTGGGCGTTTGAACACCGTTCTTGAAATCGACATGAGTTCTACTGCAAAAACATGGCTGTAACTATTTTGAATCTTCTGATAAGCTTATCCGTTATGTTGGACGCTGTTGCAACTCTTCCGCACGCCAACCTTTATCGTGATTTAAAGCGACAAATTGCCTTTGGAAATTTTAAACCAGACCAACGACACAAGTTAGTCGGAACTAAGATCGCCTCTTCCCTTGTTTCAGACATAACTGACTGCACGCTGAACTGTGTAAGTGAGTCCCTGTGCAAATCGTTTAACATCGCGGCAAGTCCTGACTCTGAAAATCTTTATTTGTGCGAATTGTTAGACACCGACAAACACAGGGTTTCTGTAAATGATCTTCAAGCAAATCCTGCTTTTAATCATTACAGCCCTTGGGTAAGTTGAATGTTTTAGTTTGGTTATCTGCTACAGTGACTGTAATAAAAAGGGTTAACTCGGACGTGCAAATGTTAATGATGTACGCAATAATAAGCTTATAGAATGAAGTTCCCCAAAGGTTTAAGGGCCTGTTTACATGGAGTGGGGGAGCCCGGTCTAGTGGGGTAGGTTTCTTTTGTTTTGTGTCCTCCAGAGCGTGAAAACAAAAGAAACCAACCCCACTAGACCGGGGTCCCCCACTCCATGTAAACAGGCCCTAACTCACGAATACTTTCAGTAATTTGGGATCTAATTAGGTCAACAAAACTCTTTCATATATGTTGCTGAAATTAACACACACTGACTTGTTATTCCTTTGTTGCTATAGCTATTCATTGTACGAAAACTTGCTTAATTTCACATTGTTCTATTGGTTTGTATAAATTTAAGCGCTTCATTGTCAAATAGTAAGGACAGTAAGTTTCTCAGTCACTTTTACCATGCAAATATTATCTCACCAAGAGAGGATAAAGCTCGGAGAACGAATTCCTCATATAAGCCTTCTACCCATAGTAATCCCTCTAAAGTTATTTGTGGAACGCATCCTTTTTCCCGCGGATAATTTTTCCTCGGACGCGCGTTACGTGGAAGTTTCGTGGAGGAATGAAAGTGCAAAAGAATGTCGGGAGTGCGAGAGTTGCGATAAATGCGAAACAAAGTGATACTATTAGAAATAAAAACATCTAGAGGAAACATTTTGTTAAGCAATTAATGACCATTTGTCGTCAGCCGTGCTTCACATTTTTAGTTCTGCTGGCTCAGGAAGAAAAAAAGTTTACAATTGTATTCGATTAGGTTTGTTCTCTTATCTTACTATCTTAAGATAAAAGAGCTGTACTTTGCTATTTAAAGATGTTTGTTTATAGAATAAATAGAATTATAATATGTGCATGGATCTATAAGGGAACTTTATCATCTTGGATTCAAGTCTACATCTCACTCGTTTGCTTCGCTCACTCGTTAACTAGCTGGGAATTAATTTGACAATATGGAAGATAAATTACGTATCTCTGCTAAGGAAAAAGTTCATACAATTCTGTTGAAAATATTTGAAGTTCAGGATAGATATGCTGACCTAAACACGATAATCTCCGATTTTAAAAAATATTAGCCCCCGCTTAACTTATCTAAATAGCTGCCTCGATTTTCTTATCTCAATTTCTCTTGTGACTGACCTTTTTTATTATAAATATGGTTCTTTTTCACTTCAACTTTTCGTAATAAATCTTAAGCCGTCTACACACCACCTGCCTCGATTAGCCTTGCTATTTGCAGGTGGTGTGATATTTGTATATTTAATGTAAGAAATAAAGATGTTGTTGTTGTTGTTGTTTGTTGTCTGCGCTGTTACTCTCACTGGGCATCAAACCACAGTCTCATCCTGCATAACTTGAGCGCCGACATTACACAACACGTACACGAAGATTTCTTGATTCGACCACCCGTTAAGTTAGTTACGGCTGTTTTCCACCTGTGAAATTGTTGTTACCATACAGTCGTGTTCAGTTTCTTTTAATACGTTTGCAAGTAGCCTGGCTCTTCGCATTTGACAAAACAGAACAGTCAACTTCGTACTGAGTACGGCATTGTATGCATATAATATACATCATCGGAGATCCAGGGGCAGTAAGTTAATTGGGTCGGAAGAAACGCCGAGAGGAGAAGATTTTTAAGCAGGAGCTTAAACAATATATATAGTGTAAGGTTCAATAAAGGTGCAGAAACGTGGAACCAACATGGTCATTGATTCTCATCTTGTTTCTATGAGAAACCAACAAACTGTTAAATGGACTACTTGCCCTGTCAAACGGGTCAAATAATCTCTCTAAGTATAGGTTAGTTATAAACAAAGGCATTGTAATTAGTACCAATGAAACAACGGATAAAAATTACAATCTCTGATCAGTCCCATTTACCTTTTGTTGACATTTTTTTTCCCTTTTTTGATAGTATCCGTGTCAACCAGGATCAGCTGGATTTCACTGTGATCGTCAAGGTAAACGACTGCTTAAACCGACGATATATTTAAGGCCAAAAAATAAACAAACAAGCATCGATTATTTTTTCTTGTAAGCTTGCCGAGCATAGATTTAAACAAAACATCCTCCTCATGACCTATTTGGAAAACAAAGCAACTATTGTGTCCCCGTGGCATTTTAATCTTATCAGTGACCCCTAGCAGAGCGCAAGTTCCTCAACCGCCCAGGGGCTGACATTTTTATGTTTCCTAACGTCCAGTGTCACGACCAGCGAAAAAATGCAGAGTTCTAAAAAGCTAAAAGCTGTTAGGTGCGAGGTTAAGATTTATGCCACTGTCCCCGGGTAAATTAAGGTAATTTCCTTTGAAAAGAATGACTACTACAGTGGAACCCAGTTAATACGGACACCGACATAACGTGTCTGTAGTGTCCTTACTATTTACTATTATTAACTTACCATTAGCTTTATTGTATATCACACACTCGGAAAAAAAAAAAATTCGTGAGAACAACCAAAGCAGGGGGCTTAAATGGCCTAAGGTCAGCAAAAAAACGTGAAGAATTTACATGAATAAAAGAAGGCGTTAACTACAATAATTGCCCCCGTAGGGATTTCGCCCAGAGGCAAAGTCCCGAGGAGGCACCCTAGTAACTCAAGCGTATATTAAGGACAGTACTTACAGTTCAAATATACAGTCAGTATACTAGAAAAAATCTCCATTTGCTCGAACAGGGGCCGCGAGGAATCGGTAGGTAATGACGACGTTTCTATTGTTTGCGCCCGCAAGTACGAAATGGGTAGGATGATGTAAAGACAGAAAATTCCGAAGGGACCGCTCAGGTAGATTGTGCAGTCATACTTCGATACTCTTTTGCGTTACGCAGTGACATTCTGTGGAGCAGTTGTTTTGAAAGTTATGGGCCAAAAGACACTCGTTAAGCGCAGATGAGGTTATAAGGTGCGTTTAACTGTGTATATATAAACACTTGGAGGTTTGCCAGACACGAGTTCACAAATCTTTGATTTATATTGGAAACCTTGCCAGACACTCTTTCTCTCTCTTTGACCGGAACAAGCAGGGGCGGATCTAGGGGGAGGGTGCAGGGGGTGCGCACCCCCACCTGAGATGACCTGCGGTTTTCTAATACATCTTTTTTTCTGCAAAAAAAAAACTATGTGGTTTATTGGTGTTGAAGTAGAGCAAGAGATGAGTGCACTCCCTCCTAAAAAAAATCCTGGATCCGCCCCTGATAAGACTCAGCCCCAAACAAGGAAGACGAGTGAACAACGGCTAGCTTATCACTAGCAGATTGATGGACAATTACATGTGTTCGCCGACAATCTAATTCTGTGCTGTCTTTTTCCCTGCTCACAGATGTCCTTGCGTTATAAAGTTTCAAATAAGACTAACCTGCGATCAGGAGAATGCGCAAGCGTGAATCGATCAAAAGTCCTTTTAATTTCTAAGGCTTACTTTCCGGCAAATAAAATGAACTGAATGTAAAAAGTGAAAGAGAAATAGCGAAAAGTTGAACTTCTAAGTGAATCTTTTCTTATGGTTTAGAATAAACTATTCTCGAAACTGAGAATGTTTTGATCAAAGCTGTGTAAATCGAGCTGAAACTGTGCATGGAACCTTGCGTTTCCTGTATTAAATTAAAATTAAAAATTAAAATTAATTAAAATTAAATTAAATTAATTTTATTTAAGCTCCATAGCGTGAGGAGTGGTTGCCCAATCTCCCGAGCCAGGGGCTCATGTACTAAACGCTCGAGCATTCCGGATTGAATTGGAATTAATTTAGAAATGTTGGTTTTTGCGGAGAGGGGAAAACCGGAGTACCCGGAGAAAAACCTCTCGGAGCAGAGAAGAGAACCAACAACAAACTCAACCCACATATGACGTCGAGTCCGGGAATCGAACCCGGGCCACATTGGTCGAAGGCGAGTGCTCTCACCACTGCGCCATCACTGCTCCCCATTTATGTATTTATCACACCTTTTGTATGGAATACGTGTGAAAATCTTCGTTATGAATCGGTATATTTCAAAGAGCTACACAACCAGCAAAAATACTATTGACCGACAATATACAGAACGGGGGCAGCTGTAGTGTCAACTATTACTAGTTACAATACTATTAAATCAAAAGAAAGAAAAACACAGAGAAAACTAAAGAAAAAAAAAGACAGAAAACTACACCTGAAATACAATACTTGAAAGCTAATTTCAAATACTTAAACAACTAATTATTCCTATAAACCATAAAAACAAATACACCTAGTATAGTCCCACAAGGTATACAAAATTGGTGACAGGAGAGTTAATTAAGGTATGAAGAAGTTTAACTGAGTTTAAGCTTGATTAAAGTAACGAGTAATTATCAAATACTAATTATGACTACTAAATCTACAAACACTTGATAATATATTCCTATAAAGACACCCTTAACCGGGTAAAGTATAAGAGCTCTTTTTCATCGGAACGAATGAAACTGTCCGCTTTGTACGGGTGTCCGTATAGCGGGATTCCTCTGTTTTTTGTTTTTTGTTTTTTGTTTTTTTTTAATTCAATGTCTTACATGGCTGTCAATTGAGCCAAGTTTGAAACGTAACCCGTTCTACGAAAAATATAAGAGCTTTTTCTCCTCTGAATAAATGAAGCTTCCGCTTTATACGGGTGTCCGTAGAACGGGCTCCACTGTTTTCACATTTTTTTTTCCCTCAAACTTGGCTCAGTTTCCTTGATATTTTTTCTTTCGATTTTGATTTCGTTTTCTTTTCTTTGTCTTTCTTTTCCTGTTTTTCTTTGACTTCTCAGCGCTCCTCTTTTAAAACAAAGGTTTCGATTTTAATTTGAACATTATTTTCTACATAGGAAAAACCTGCAGTGATATTAAGCTACACAGTCCTCAAGCCAAAAGTGGTTCTTACGTCATCGACCCAGACGGAATTGGTGGCTACGAACCCTTTACTGTCTCATGTGACATGACTGACAAGTACGAAGTTGGTGTGACAGTTATTGGTCACGACAGTGAAGACAGAATTTTAGTAAACGGACTGGAAAGCAGAGGAAGCTATGTACGTGATGTTAATTACATAGGAAGCAGTGTTGCACAGTTAGCTGTCCTATCATCCACCTCGGCGCACTGTGAGCAGTTTATCAAGTACGAATGCGTGGGCAGCATGCTTTTCCGGGGTGGAAATCCGCATGGTTGGTGGGTATCACGTGACAATATCAAGATGACGTATTGGGGTGGAGCTACTTCGGCTAATCCCTACAAGTGCGCATGCGGTGTGACGGACTCATGCGCGGACATAAGCTTTGGATGCAATTGCGATAAAAATGACGCTGTATCACGTGAGGACAGCGGTCCTCTAACTGAAAAGTTATATCTTCCCGTGACACAGTTACGGTTTGGAGACACCAGTGGCGATTATGAGAAGGGTTACCACACCCTTGGAAAATTTAAGTGTTACGGCATAGCGTGAAATTCAGTTAGTAATAAGAGCTTAAGATGTGTGTTGCATCTAAGACCATTATACCATGTAAGTATTTGCTGCTAAAGCACTTTGCGTAAATTATTTTGGACATCATAAATTAGGAGAGTATATAATCACCAAGTTAGAAAGAGCTCTGTCACAATATTTAGTTTGGGTTATCACCTATTTAAAGAACCGTAAACCTCAGAGTATTAGTACGATTAAGTAGAAAAACATCGCCGAACCATCTGACAACATCGAACTATCTGCATGTGTAAACTCCACTGGCACCTTCATCGTCTTCATCATTTTATAAATTTTGCTTCCCTCTGGTAACAAGCATAGAAACTGTTAAGTGCAACGAATGCTACACGTGCTGTGATTGGCTAAGAACTAACTTTTATTGATTCTGCAGATCAATGTAGCCTACAGATTATTCACTTAATTATGGTACTGCACGCAATGAATGATTTTCACCATTTCTATCCTTTTTTCAACAGAATAAACTGTGTGCCGTGCAGAGCAAAAGTGTTTTCGGTTTTTAAAAAAGAATATTAGATTATTCAGCTTTTGTAATATCCGATATGGCGATACCTTGTTTATCAAGGTATCGGCTAACGATAAAACTGTGATAAAGAGATGAAGTGCTAGAGATTATGCTAGTTTATGAAGTACTTCTATTGAGCGCCCAACCTCAAATAAACGGCCAATTTCCGGTAACCCTAGAGTAGCCTCTTAGCTGTAATGGAGGTGCAAATGTAATCCCTCAGTCTTTCTGTGTTGGTCATTGACAGAAAAACATTAAAAATTCTTAAATTCGACATTTATTTTAAACTGATTTTCCTACCATTTGAAAGTTGTTTTAAATATTACCATTTGTTTTTGGAAAACGATTCGTCTAAAAACCTGATCTGCCACTGGAGCCATGTAAGGGAATCCCGATTCCGAAGTCCGGGAAAATTTTGTTAGTGGAAACTGTATTCCTGGGCTTTGGAATCTGGAATACAGCCCACGGAAACCGGAATCCAGAATCTAGTGACAACGACGTGGAAGTACCTGAAATCTGGAATCCACGTCGTTTGAATCCAGAATCCAAGACGGCCTTGGATTCCCTTACATGGGGCGATGCGATGTAACAATGAGATATAACAAAGAAAGATTTTCTGCGTGTTGAAACCTAGACCTGAAGAAATTCCCCCTCTTTAATTATGCTTAAGAGGCTGTCTCAGTAAAAACCGCCCACTCAATATCGCGAGAAAAACAATTTTGCCTGAAACTCAGGCAGTGAAGCAAAAAGTTACAGTTCTTCTTTAAAAAAAAAGGAATTAGAGTGGCCCATTACCCTACAGGCTAGTAAGCTACTGGTGGAAGCGTGCCCATGCGCTCCATGAGGGTGTAACTCAAGCTCTCCTGTCCATCTCTCAGAGCAACGTGGATTATCCCACTTAGTTTGCAGAGGGTAGGACGAGGCTCATCCCTAAACCAGGAGGACAGTTCTCGACTAAGAACCAGCGATCGACCAATAACATGTCTAAATAAGATTAATTTATAGGTGGTTACATCTTGTCTCCGTCGCCCCTTAAAGGGTAAGCAAAGAAGCACCAAAGAAGGATGTAGTGGCACATCATGCAGATATGCAGATAACCTGATGATTGATAGAATAGTCACCATGGATTGTCACAGAGAAAAGCGAAATCTGTGTATGGCCTGGGTAGATGTGAAGAAAGCTTATTATTCTGTGGATCACAAGTGGCTTTTTGATGCAGTGCTTGATTTCGTCTTTTAAGCTAAATTTTAGTTGGTTATGTTTTTGAACCACGTTTTTTGGCAGGAATGATTTAAGCGATTTCCATGATTTTCGGCATCCTTAATAAATAATGGTCGAACTTTAAGAAAATGCCGACTATCGCCTATCTGCAGGGGTATTCTTGCCCAAAGCGTTAGTTGCAAGAAACTGAGTAATCAGAAATATACGGCGAATAGAGTTCGCAATACAAGAAGAACAACTTCATGCTGAATGCGGGGCAAGATAAAATCATTTTATTTATCAAACTTACTTTGTATTTGTCCCGCTCTTTTCGAAACCTATGTTAACAAGGCAAATTGTATTATCTACGAAAAACTCTTCAGAGTTTTTAGCGTCGCAGAAACTTTGATAAATAGATGTTATTTAATCTTGCCCCGCATTCAGCACAAAGTTGTTCTTCTTGTATTGCGAACTGTATTCGCCATAGGTTTCTGATTACTAAATTTCTAGCAACTGAGAAGCTTTGGGCAAGAATATACCTTTGCAGATAGGAGATAGTCCGTCGGCAGTTGTCCTCTATTTGTGTGTCAACTTTCACAAATGTGTTAGCGTTGCATTTTAACGGTTTAATTTGACCAGCTATTTGTGCAGCGAGTTCTAAGGTCACGATTGACTTCAAACTTGCAGATATAAAACTATAGAGTTCTGAGGCTTATTTGCCTAAGTTAGAGAAAAATACGGTTTGAAACATATGCCGATATATCAAGCGTGTTTATACCTAAAAAAAAAATAAATAACATTTTCTTATAGTTCGACCATTCTTTATTGAGGATGCAAAAAATTATGAAAATCGGTTAAATCATTCCTGCCGAAAAACGCGATTCAAAAACGTAACCAACGCGCACATAAATAGGTTCGGGCCACCTTAAGGACTAACTAATACTTTCAGAGAAAAAAAAATTAATTAAAATTAAAAAAAAAAACTAGAGATATGTACCAATGAATAGATATAAAATTCATTGGCAGACGTTGCAAGTCAAACTATTACAGCGCCGCAAAAAGTGTCTAATTTTCAATTTTCAAGACGTACAAACTGGCCATGGCGCGACAAAAATTAATGCTCAACTCCCCCTCCCCACCACCAGCGCAGTCAGACCAAAGCAAACCTATTTTAGTTATAGTCTCGATAAAGCCCTTAACTTACCAGAGTTTCAGGCAAAATCATTTTTTTCCAGCGAAATTCATCGAGCAGTTTTTTATATATATGAGTGAGGCAGCCTCGGCTGATGCTGTTATTTTGTAAATAACTGCAGTAATAACTTTTTCTCAACAAGATATCATACTAAAGGCGCTATTAACAATTAATTCCAATTGGGCAGGCGTACGTGTATCTTGAAAACGTAGGTACTCTACTTAGTTCATCTACCATTCAAATTCATTTCCCAAAGCAACAACATGGCTATTGTATTTTTCAATTTGGCGATCGGCTGCATTTCCTTAAAGTCAGCCGCGACTGCAAATTTCATGCAACTCGGGCTTTTCCGTGATGAAATTCGGCAAATTCCCTCTGGAAATTACAAAATGGATCAGGACATCCGGCTAATAGCAACTAAAAACATTTCTTCCTTAGTCGCAGACGCATTCGATTGCACATTAAGGTGCATCAATCAGATAACGTGCAATTCCCTTAGGGACCGAAATAATTAGTACTACTCGTTTTTTGTTGTTAGAATGTTTTCGTGTCACGTAAACAGCTAATATTTAAACAAACCAAATTCTGAATTCTCAGAAAAAAAAATAAAAACATCTAAAAAACAACGGGGTACATCAATCGTTTCTAGCTTTTTACATGTACTTGCCTTCTGTCAAATAATCCCTGAGTTGTTACTAATCTTCACTGGCTGGCTCTCTCTCTTTTTTCTAATCCCCTTAAAACAGAACAGATTATTCTCTATAAAGTGGAAAGATCTTAAAAGCTTCATTACTAGAGATCAATTCACGTACCAGCCATATTTCCAGTACTGGCAGTTAATTGCGCGCGTACTTCCTCGCGGTTTTGATTTCCGAGACTCCATGTCGCCATAATTCTAGAGGGGAAAATGAGGAAAAGTACATTAAAGAAAAGATTTTAGCATATTTTTGTTTTGTAGAAAAAATAATTAATTTACTGATCCTGCCTTATACTTAGCGCAAACATACGACTCAGTTATAGGTAAATTATTAACGATGTTAGCTTACTACCGCACACACAGTAAAAAGCAATCTGTGAATAAGGAAAAGCGGTAAATTGAATGTCTTTAAACCAAGCGCTTTTTCCATTTTTATCCGCCTCTGTTAAGGAGTCTGATGATGGTCTTTACTCTTTTAACAAAGATGATGATATTTTCTTTCTTAACGCTGGTGATAAGGAATTCTATCATTTTTCAAGCAAGTGCAAATTTTCAACAGTCTGGGCTTTATCGAGATGAAAACCGACGAAGTGCCTTTGGAAACTTCAAACTGGATCAGGGCTTCAAGTTGTCCGCGACTAAGATCGCCTCTCCAATGGTTTCCGACATATTCGATTGCGTTCATATCTGCCTTAATGGGGCAAATTGCAAATCGCTTAATTTTGCGGTGAATCCATACGCAAACGGACTTTACCAGTGCGAATTGCTGGACACTGACAAGTACCGGGCAAATACAATTGATTTGCAACCAGATGTGGCTTTTCATCATTACAGCCCGTGGGTAAGTTGTAGTAAAGTAGTAAATACCTTTGGTTTTACCTAAATAAAACCTGCCCTTCTTGCATACATTTTGTGCTCGTCGTTAGCTGACATAAACCTTTAATGTGTGTGTGGATTTAAGCTTGAAGCATTTTCGCAGCAGTATTGTCTGCTGTTTAGAACCAGCCACAGGGCCCTCAAACCGGTAACAAGCTCATTTTAAAACGGGAAAAAATGAAATAATTGTCTTTTTTCATTTATTTTTTTCCTTGGACGGTGTTGGGCAATCACGCTGAATTATTAATTGTTATTTTTTTTTTGCCAAACGTCGATAAAGATATTTAAAAAGTACAGTCCTAATAAGCAAAAATCGTATTAGACTAGGCTGTAAAATCAATTTTTTGGATCCGTGATAAAAGTGGTACATTTTTTAAAAATTATAGCAAACTGCTTTTCTTCGTGATATTATGCCTTCCTAACAACGCTGGTCATTGTAAACAACGTTTAATTTTAAAGCGCTGACCATTTTAGACTATAGAACTATTGCTTAAGAAGTACAAGTTACTAACACAGGAGCAGGTGGCGCAATTTGCCCACACCAGGTAAACAGCGATGTGGGATACCTTATTCATCAAAACTGATAGTGTTACTAACCATCGGTATGCCAGCTGAATTAAAACCCACTGAGTTCCTAGAGCAAACAGCTTACTCTTGGCGGTTCATTTTGATAAAATTTGTCAAGTCAGTCGCCATGGTTACTAGGTATGACGTCATAAGTCGACTGATATTAGGTCATTTTTTATAATATAGAAATGAACAGGGAAACATAACTTTGTGAAGTCTTCTAGCTGGCTTCATGTAGCCCACTAATCGGGGACTCATAGTTGTAATTTAAATTCAATTAAATGGGGGTGATTCCAATAAATTTGGTGATAATTCAGTACAATTACAGTGTTAATTGATAACTGCAATTCTCCTGGTACTTACTAGCAATGAAAAAAGATTCTGTGAAAAATAAGATTTAAAAAAATGTGAATAAAGGCCTTCTTTCTAAGAAGGAACAAAGGTGGTTAACAGCGCGATGAATGAATAAGTCAGAGTTCTGTACAGTACTGTTATAACTAGACGGCGATCCACCGGACAGATCGACATTATAAGCAGATCAGAGTGATGGGCTCGATGAATGCTTGAATTTCGCACATTTTAAGCAAAAATGCAATTTAAGTAATCTTGATTCTTTCATTGCAACGTATATTAAAAAAAAAAAGAATTTGAAAAAAAAATGCTTATTTGGTAAGCCACTAGTGTAAATTAAAACCAGTACTGATTAGCTATAACTAATGTTTTATGGGAAATTTAGTGCAGGAGACTTAGCTGTAATGAGTTGTCACGCGACGCTTCAATGGCTATACGGAGCCGGTAGTATTAAGTTACAACGCTACGTACACTTGTTTGGACGTTTTCTTTGAACCAAAAGCATCCATTTTTTTTTTCTGATAATTTTGATTAGTAAAAATTTTCCACTCTTTTTGTCAAGCTGTAGGAACACATGGAATACAGGGAAAGTGCATGTGTACGGTATTTACAAAAAAAGAACGAATGAGCAAATACAAAAAACGCTTTCCAGGTAGTATTGTGTAAATTATATAAATTCTGAGATGCTGCCAACCTTTTTATGTTAAATCTTTCCACTGTGCTAAAATGATGAAATTTGCTTGCTCCGCAGACTGCTAGGACTCATTTGCTTAATATGAAAATTTACGATATAGCTTTTCAGTGAGAATATCTCAGTATTTAGCAATAGTAATAACAATTATTATTATAACAACAATTATAACAATAATAATAACAATTATTTTTATTATTAATGAATTCGTGAAGCGCCAATGTTTATGTACGTATTCATAAGCGCATTAACATAAAAGGAAATCATGAAACAGTTGTACATCTACGTACTAAAAGTACTTATAATCCACATAAATAAATGAGTAAGATAAAATAGAAAGCAACAATGAGCAACTGAAATACATAACTTATCCAAATATCTATGAAATTAAGTGAAACATTTAACAAAATATGACTAAGCTTTAAACGCTTCCATAAATAAATAAGTCTTTAGTCCTTTGAATAAGTCCTTTGAAAGGAACTAACCGGTGTACTATTCCTAATTGTGCAAGGTGACACATTTCAAAATTTTTGTGCTCTACGGCAAAAGAACAACCCCAAAGAAGAACATGTGTCCTGATGTCATACATTTTAGCCTTTTACTTCATTATCTGAACGTAGCCTACACTTACTAGGGTTCTTTACATGTATAAAATAAATCACGTGTTGTCTTCGTGTGTTTCACTGGACTTATTTAATCAAGGGTGGAGACGTTTTCAGAGGTGTTATAGAGCCTATGTGTCTCTTTAACATAGCTTTTTGATCATAGAGGACCCACACAAATTGTGTGGCTGTTGTAATGTTTAAATTAAGAGTCGAAAGGTTCGTATTATCGTGATGTAATTTATTTATTCGCCAAGTAACTCACAGAACAAGTTCTACTACGAGGTCCAAAACATAAGGCGATGAATTTCTATATGTAAATCAAAATAAACATATTTTTATAGGAAATGTTGTGTATTGTGCGTCGTTCTTGCAGCTGAAAACGACGTACTATAGCGATTTGAAGGGTGTTACATTCGACGTTCACTCTCTACTATACGTTCAGGTAAACATGGAATGTAAAAACCTTCAAATCGCTATATAATTCGTGGTTTTAACAGCTGCCAGGACGATGTTATATATAAGAATTCATCGCATTACAACAGTCACACAATTTGTGTGGGTACCCTGCGTTCATGATGGCTTGCAAATTACAACAGCATGGAAGGGGATTCTTGTCCCTAGACTTAGAAAACCTCGAAGGCCTCTTCTAATTATACCTTAGGGAAGGAATTCGAAGTGTGTTGTAAGTTTTCCTTGAAGTCATTTATGCTTTAGCCATTAACTCAGATTTATTCTTTTTATAGTCGTCGTGTCAACAAGGATTTGTAGGCATCCAATGTGATAGGAAAGGTGAGTATTAAGTATACTTATAAAAAATTCTTCACGAAACGTGCGTGCGGTAATAACGCACAAGACGTCGAAGTACTAAAAATCAAACGATTAAGCTCAGCCAATTCAATAAATGCGATTTTTGATACAAAAACAACTAACGACGTAAATACAACACCCCACATTATTTTCCGCCGGTCGTGTTTTGATTGATAAAGATACCCTCTATGACATTCATCGATCCCGGCTATAATCTTAACAATTCTTCTCGAAAAGCTAAATGAAATAATTGAATAATTTGCCGTCCCTTTACAGGAATAACAGCATAAACCTTTAACTTAAGCGTTCATATTGAGGAAAATTGTTAATGATGGTAAAAATATAAAGTGACACAGGAATAATTTTTTACTTTTTGTTTTTATTTTGAATCTTGAGTCGAAGAAAAGGAAATATCCGTTAGAATTTGACTTTAAAAAATGGGGGCATCTTAGATGACAAAGTTAATGTACCAGTAGATGCTCGATTAGCTCATAATTGTTAACTCCTAGTCTCCACTTAAACCTCCAGTAGAAATGTAACTGTACCTCGGGGGTTTGGGGGCGTATACATGTATACAGCTATTTCGAGAAAGGTTTGTCAGAAAAATGTACACGCGACAATCCCGCAAGGTAATATGGGATATGATCAATACAATGTTCCTGACACCGTGGCTGTCGAACCTACTTTTGTCGCTTTCCTTCAGCACTGACAAACATACGTCCATGGCCTCTCGTGGTGCCATTCTCTCAAATTTCTTCAAAGAACAGTGAACTCAAAACTACCCACAATACCTTTCTGGATTGTCGCGTGCTTTTTTTCCGACAACCTTTCTCGAAATAGCTGTGTATTTCCAATGCAAGACATGTTGCACAAAGTTAATTCTGTTGCCTTTTGTTTTGCAATTCAGGAAAAACCTGTAGTGAAATAAAGCTACACAGTCCTCAAGCCACAGATGGTCATTATGTTATCGATCCTGATGGGGATGGGGGCTATGAACCTTTTACTGTATATTGTAACATGACAGCAAAGAACGGTGTTGGTGTGACAGTTGTTGGCCATAATATGGAAAAGAGAACGCTTGTTAAAGGATTTGGCCCTCGGGGAAGTTACATGCGTAATGTTACTTACATGGGAGCGGAAATCATTAGCATTTCACAGCTTGTTGGTCTACTGGAAGATTCTGCAAGTTGCCAGCAATTTATAAAATACGAATGTCACCATTCTGTCATCATGCATAACGGTAACCCATACGCATGGTGGGTATCACGTGATTTGACAAAGATGACATACTGGGGAGGAGCCTCACCAGCTGATTCTTACAAGTGCGCATGTGGGGTGACGAAAACTTGCACGAACAGAAGCAAGGGATGTAACTGCGATGCAAATGATCAAGTCTGGCGTGAGGACAGTGGCCTATTAACTGAAAAAGCGCACCTCCCTGTTTTAAAGTTGGTATTTGGAGACACAGATGCTTCTTTTGAAAAAGGTTATCACACGCTTGGAAAACTCAAGTGCTCCGGAATTGCTTAAATTGGAAAAGCAATGCGGTGGGAGGTATTTTTGCAAAGATTGGCATAGCGGTACTTTTCACTTGTCTGAAGACGTTCATCTTGGTGAACAAAATGAGAAATTCAAAAGCACGGAGATTCTCTTCTCCGAAACATTTTTCTTTGAAGTTTCCTACAAAAGCGCAAATACACCACTTGAGGAAATAATAAAGATTAAAGTACATGTAATATTTATTCTGAGACAACTGATGTTTAGATAATAAAATCTCAAAACATTCGCGGGTAACGTTTATAACCCACATGAAGAGCTTCCTGAACGCCAGCTAAAATGCAACAGCAAAAGAAATTCAAGCTTCCTCTATCGCAAAACTAAGACACGTTTTGAATCGAGCATTTCTTTAACTAAAGCCGTTTTGGTGCGGTAATACCTCACGAAAGTAGAAACGCAGATCAATCGATAACTCCTTACTTGGTTTGAATGTTCGTGACGTCAAGTGAAAACCGAGGATAATGATGAATTTAACACAAAATATGCGAGTACCATGTGTAGTAAATATATCTAGTATCTAGTAAATAATAATAATGAAATTGTGATGATGATGATAATAATAATAATAATGATAATAATAATAATAGTGATGATAATAATAGTAATGATGATGATGATGATGATGATGATGATGATGATGATGATAGTAACAATAATGTTCATGGGGATGATGATTAATAGACTGAGCCCCTAGTCTAAGTAAAGATCGATGAAGATTTTTGCCAACCGTCTAATCCTGTTATACTTAATTTCTATGTTTGTAATTGGCTTTGCCATGCAAGCTGCTAAATAAACCTTAGCATGAATCATGTAAATTATAATTAGTGTGCTCCGTTAGACTTAATTTGACGGTTCTAATCTACATTGTAGCATCCATAAATAAGGAAAGCATTGGGCACCTTCCTTTATCCATTCTATTTCATTTTAGATATATAATTTTTTCCCTGCAATTTTTAAGCTAAGATATGATGCTATCCGTTTTAGGCCTGGTGGTAGTAGGCTTGAATTTACCACCCGTGAATAAGAAGAAAGCGTTCAAAATCGAGCACCTGCGGTGTATGTTCCTATTTATCAGTTTAGATGTCATATTAGCATTTTCTGCTGCATCCTGTTCCAATATGTTTCTTGTTGTATTACGTCTGTTGATCGGGGCATCTGTGCTAAACCGAGTTCCAGCAAATTTTCAACAATCCGGACTTTATCGGGGTCAGAAACAGAAAATTTTCTTTGGAAACTTCAAACCCGATAAGGGCCACAAATTATCGACAACGAAAATCTCTTCTCCCTTGGTTACCGATTTATTTGATTGCGCGTTAAACTGCATTACCGACTCAAGATGCAATTCGTTAAATTTTGCAGTAAATCACGACTTCAACAAACTTCATGTCTGTGAATTGTTAGAAACTGACAAGTACCGGGCCGCGGCAGACGATCTTCAAGAGAATGGCGGCTTTCTACACTACAGCCCTTGGGTAAATATTATTGTTAAAGGAGCCTAATTTTTAATCAGTTTTCCTTTTATGCTGAGAAATACAACGTTTTATCAGTTAACCACCCTGACAGTACTGTAGCTGGTTCGCTGAATTATGCCACTAATCTTTGTTGCAGAGTTTAGGTCTGCCTACCGGCGTTTCTAGAATGACTCTCTTATAGCTTCTTAGCAAATAAGTTCAGTAATTTTTCCAAGGAAACAACTATTAACTTAGTTTTACTTTAATTATAACTTTTTATCACAGTCTTCGTGCCAACGAGAATTTGTTGGAACCCAATGCGAAAGGAAAGGTAAGTTGTAGGTATTTTGACACGAAATTTACTATTCTTACCGATCTCAGCTGTGCTAATACAGAAGAAGCAGTGTATTTTTTTTCCAGGACTAACAAAAATTTTGCGATAAGGTCTTTGTTTTCCTTTATTCCCAAAATGAGCCTTTGGTTGGGCCAAGAGTAGCTCAACTACCAGACATGAAATTACCGTAAAATTCCGAAAATAAGCCGCGGGGCTTATATTTTTCAGAGGCCCTTTTTGAGGGGCTTGTTTTTTGGAGGGGCTTATAATCGGAGGAGCTTATGTATGGAGAGAAATTTGCGTTTCAAAATCGATTGAACTAGTTTGTAGTGGGAAGGAGATTTACCATTTTTTGCTTTGTTCTACTTTGTATTCAAGGGCAAATTCCAATTACAAGGCCCCGCAGGGCTTATATTCGGAGGGGCGATTTAACGGAGGGTTTTTTGCGTTACGATTTTGGGGGGCTTATAATTGGAGGGGCTCAGTTTAGTGGTGACCCTTTCAGGTTGTATTAATACGCGCATAAAAAGGCGAGCAAAAAAGTAGTTGGGTCATATTTGACACTGTTAAGTATGGGTAAGATTTCCTTTTGGCCCAATTAGGCTAAAAATTATAAGTTCGTGTGAGCAAATCCCAAAAAGCGCCATTTGATGATGGAAGCCCTTCCCTGCTCGTACAGAGTAACAGAAAAAAATTGTTCGCGCTCAGCTAGAAAATAATTAAATAAAAGAAATGTCCTCGAAAATTATAGTGCTTTTTTTCGGGGGGGGGAGGGGGATGAATACACTAATTTTTCTAGCAAAAAATTATTCAAGGATAATTCTCCTTTCTGTTTTGACTGAACTCACCTCGGTAAAGGTAGTTTGTGAATGAGCTAAGAGAATGTATAGCCCTTTTCACTATTTATTAAAAATACGCCTTTAACTAAAGGGCAGCAGGTGGCTCAACCGCATCATGCGGTCAGGTATAACCCTGGTACTGGCAGCAGGGACACAAGTTTTGTTCTTGCTTAGGGACTGTTAATTTACATGGAGGGATGATCGAGGAAGATCTAACACCAGAAGGATCCGGCTAAAAGTCGGATTATCCCAGTGCTATATGTTAACATTATTCAGTTTACACATAAATGGTCGTACTTGTGCCTAGTACTAGGATGTTCCTGGTACTAGGAATTTCTAGCTGAAAGGTAGGAGATTCTAGATTCTAGCTTCATGTAAACTGCTGCCTTCGCAAGGAAGATCCTAGTACTAGGCACAAACCACACAAAAATGTCGGCTGGCCGTTTAGGGGCTAATCACAGCGAAAAAGACCACCATTTCGTTTGGCGTTATAACGAGCTAATTATTGTGAAAATTATGCCGAAAGACAGTTATTAACGACAGCAGAGAGAGCAGAAGTTCCAAAATTGCAGTTTTATTTTTGTCGCCCGCCATTTTAAGGTCCTTCTCGATCCTTCTCTGCTTGGGCACCACAGTGAGCGAAATTTCTGCTTTTAAACCCAACGAAAAGTTTTTCTTCTTTCTATTATCTTCCTGGTACTACTGACACCTTTTGCGCATTCATTTGCGTCAAACGACGACCACCAGTGCGAAGACACATTCATTAGCCCGAAAAAACGAACATTTGAGCATAAATCAGATTCAATAACGATTTTTGCATTATAATCAACATTCAATAACATTTTTAGGCATTTATTTGCGTCATTCGACTTATGCCACGGTTTGCAATTCAATACCTGCATTCCTGGACAGCCTTAGGATGGAAAACACAAACATTAGTGCGCTTGTACAATCAATTAAGCGTACTTTACATTTAATATACAAAAATCGATTTTGTATTAAACGATAGAAATCCAAACAAATTTGTTCTGAATTTCAGTCTATTATATCCCTCAATAACCTCCCTATTTAAACAGTTCGGCAGGTAGGTCTGCACGAAACGGTACCCCTTAGCACATTTAGCTGTGGTCACAGTGTCTATGTTCCGACGCAGAACTTCAAAGCGGCTTTTTGCGTTCGAAATTCCCCTAGTGGGATTCCTACGAATTTGGCCTCATTCCTATTATCCATACATCTTTGAATTTCCGGAGGCGAGATGTCGGCTTTGGGTGTCGCTTTCAGACAGCTTAAAACCAACCTGTTCCAAAGATTTTTGGAATTGGTATTGTTTAACTGAAAATTGATTTTTGCATATTAAATGTAAAGAATGCTCAAATTTTGATTGTACAAGTACATTAATCTTTGTCTTATCCACCCTAAGGCCGTCCATGTAGGAATGCTATTGAATTTCAAACAGTGTCATAAAAATAATTTTAATAAATACTGTTTGCACTTAAATGTTTGTCTATTGTCCCTATTGACGTTCAAGATAGTCTTAATGACTTGGATGTTGGCGTTAATGAAAGTATATTTTTCTAGTTTGATTGCCAAATGACGCATATGAATTCCGAAAATGTTATTGAATATTGATTAAACTGCAAAAATCGTTATTGAGTCTGACTTATGCTCAAATGTTCGTTTTTATTTATTTATTTACTTTATTTTTTTTTTTTTTTGCGCTACTGAATGTATGTATCTTCGCACTATTAGTCGCCGTTTCACGCAAATGAATGCGTATTTTCTCTTAAAGGACAGCAAAGGCGTAGTACTATGCTTCCTCCATGTAAACATTTCCTTAGACATTTCTATTATCAGATGTATCGCAAAAACAGAGAAACAGACCAGGTAAACGAGCGTGCGCATGCTTGTAACTAACGGTTTTCATTCTTGATAATGACGTTAGAAATATCAAAAAGTTGTTTAACGTTCTTCAGTTTATCTTCTTATTATTCTTCTTATTCTTGTTCTTCTTGTTCTTGTTCTTCTTGTTTTTGCGTATTACAGGAAAAACATGCAGTGAAATTAAACTTTACAGTCCACAAGCCACAAGCGGCTCTTATGTTATCGACCCTGATGGAGAAGGAGGCTACGAACCTTTCACAGTCCATTGTGACATGACTGACAAGAACGGAGTCGGAGTGACAGTTGTTGGGCATGACAGTGAAACCAGGACTTTTGTTAATGGTTATCAAGGCAAGGGAAGCTACGTGCGTAATGTCCATTATCTTGGATCAGGCA
>CALNXK010000146.1:1302500-1317500 GCA_942486035.1 Porites lobata | reverse complement strand
CAGATGTACATGGATCTAGGTTGGAATGTTATTCTTGAGGTAAAGGCCATATACAGCAATATTCGGGGGCATTTAGCGACAGATTAATTTTTGTAAACAGGCATATTTTTAATACACAAACTCTGTACTATTTAGAAGCCCAAACCAATGTCTGAGTTGTTGAGCGAGCCGATTCTTGGTACTTCTTACCCCATGCAAAAGGCCCAAAAGCAGAAATCGCATAAAAAGCGTGTACTAGGAATGACAGTGCAGCCCAGAAAACTACAATCGCTCATTCTCAAGGGCAGCCCCCGTTTAAATGGCTCAGGACAAAAAAATTGCGCTGTTCCGTATTTCGTTCACCCGGAATCTGCAAGCTTTTGAGAGGCGAAGTTTGCA
This sequence comes from Porites lobata, assembly GCA_942486035.1. Taxonomy (NCBI): domain Eukaryota; kingdom Metazoa; phylum Cnidaria; class Anthozoa; order Scleractinia; family Poritidae; genus Porites; species Porites lobata. Next base: position 1,317,122 of record CALNXK010000146.1, on the reverse strand, counting down.
AGTTTTTGACCTGATCAGGATTAGGTCAAAATTTAAGTAGAGTGCAGGCAATGACCAGAAGGCGATAGATGTTTGGGAAATCCGCTTCATTGCAAGCACCAAGTGCTAATAAAAGGTTGTTTGGAAGCTCACCATCTGCTGACTGCCAGAGCGTTTTCCATCTAAGTACCTCATTTCCAAGGGATTTTGGAAATGGATTGTCTTTCTCCCAGAACAGCATGCCCTCTACTTCATCATCCAGCTGCAGTGCCTTATTTACTATAATTGATGGCACTAGACAAAGGAAATTGCGAGCGTGGCGAACTTCGTCAAAACTCGATCCTGCATTATTTACAGTCTTACTGAAATGATAGATTGGACTGGAACTTGTATTATAACCGGTTCATGAAAAAAACAATAACAAAAAATACAAACAAAACCAAAAGAAAACAGCAGGTGATTGAGGCAGCTTAAAAATCATGCAGTAGTATTGGTTATGAAATAACTCGATAGATATATACAAGACAAACCTTTCTCAGTCATTTCTAGTAAAGTGCGCTGGTATTGAACCATGCCTTAAAACTTCATAAGAAATTAAATGATGATTTGACTCAATATTTTGAGCGAGTAAAATGTTGACATACATCTACGTTCCCGCTAAATGCAAAACTTATAGCCTTGGGTTAATGTTCTCTATTCTGGGTCGTCATGCCACATTTTTTGGGTTAAAGGCTCCTTGTCTCAGAGAAATACAGCGAAACCTCTATTAAGCGGATCCCCAATTAAGAGGATACCCTCTATTAATCGGACATTAAGCCGTGTCCCGAAATTAACGTCTTATATTTCCCTTTATAACCAACTACAACTCTAAAATAAGGTGTATTTGGCTAATTTCTATTCTAAAAACCCCTATTACAGGGTCGTAACATGGTATATGGGCTCAGGGCTCAAAGCCCAAAATATGACTGGGATCCGGGCTCAGAGGAAAGGGCTCAGGGCTCAGAAGAATGGGATCAGGGATCACAACGCTTTTGTGCCCGAATCAGGGATCAGATTTATTACTTTTCATCTTTATTATTTTAGTTTTTATCTTAAATTTTAGATTAGTTACGAAGTTAGTTTTTCTATACTTCAATGTAAATGTATACCTGAAGGAAATACCGTGTTTAAATAAAGTTACCTTACCTTACCTTACCTTACACGGTCCAAAAATCTCTTATCACAATATTTTAACGCATAATAAGGTTTGTGTCCATAGAATTTCCTGGCCGAGGTACATTCCCTATTCTTGCTTCCGGCTGGCGGCAGTTCCTGTCATATACGAAGTCCTGGTTGTTTGACGAAAACATAGTGTCATATTCTTAATTTATTAATTGTTGAGGGCACCGTAATATGAATCTCAAGTCACTCTTCTCGCTTTGTAACGCAACTCTTCAACGCGCTGTCAACGCCAGAAGGCAGAGAAAGCGATTTATACATATCTTTTTTGGCGAGAAATGGGGAAGAAAAAAAAGGTCAAAAAAAAAAATCCTGTGACAAAGAAAGGTACGTAAGTACTTCCTTGACTGATTTACTCCTAGCAAGGGTCCAAGCATAGAGGTTTTGGGCGATCAAACATAACAATACCGCCAGGACAATAGACAAAGCGGAATTTACTGTATAGGTCCCGGTTGCCTCATGGCCTCAAGAAAGTCACAAGGCGACTATAAATTGAGGTTGGCATTTTTTGACCAGTAACTTAACCCTGAAAAGTACTTAGATAACTAGAATGGACGTCAAAAGTAGAATACAAAAGTGAAATGAATTCGCTCGCTTTGTTGCAAAATGAATGCTTTCTCGCAATTTAATAAATCTGCTCTAATTGCATGGAGTTTTAGGGTTATCTCGAACTCTGATGAGAAACCGTGGTCGGTTCACCTACCAGTACTAGTATTGGGCCTGGAAAGTAAAGGACACTTTCCATTACTGTATAACTGATAAATGCTTGTATGATAAATAGTCTGAAATTACAGTGTAGAATTAGTGAAAATAAGTGGAACACCAAAGACTTACCTCGGTGAAATAAAAGTAACAAAGCCTTTATAGTTTATTTTCTTCAATTTTTTTTTTATAAAAATAAACGGTTGAATTGGTGAAAGGAATGTTGCATACTAGGTACAAGTAGCAGAGTCTGCGGGAATTTATTACATTATAGCACTCAGCATTAATTAAGGGCCACCAGTAAGGGGCCCACTATTTGATTTTTGAGCCGGGGATGGGTTATTTTTTTCATGCAAGATTTTTTCTGACCTCATTCGTGCAGTGGCTATTTTACTTTGCGCAAAATTTACAGACTTTAGTGACAATATTGATCTACAAGAATTTTTTCGGCCCTTTGGGTATTCGGCCTCGGCTTATGTAATGGTTGCCCCGAAAAGGTATCACCACCTTAGATTTGGAGCCTGAATTTTTTAGTGGAGAGAGAACACCCGCTCTGAACGACTACGCATCGCGGCGGCTCAGCTGCCTTTTAGAATCAATAGAGAGGCTTTACCAATCCTCGTTTATCTTTTATACCGGTCCTCAAAGCCATTACACACAGAGAAAGCTGGGTCCAAAGGCACCGGAATGGCTTCGAAAGTCGCACGGCAAGAGTAAACCTTAAGGAGGATATGCACGAGAAAACGAGCGCGGAGGGAAAGGAGCGATAAAGGAAGGCATTGCAGAGCTTTGAGAAAGAATTCGGACGAGGTGTACGACAGCAACGAACGAGAGGGAAGACCAAAGAAAGAGCTGGTACACTTCCACTTGCTCTGAGTATGTTCAGAAGGAATACGTCGGCAAATGGAGAAGTCGATCTGCTGAAAGAGGTTCAAAGGAGTAAAGGACAAACTACAGTTAAAGATGCAGCGGAAGAATATGAGATTACCTATTCAAAAGGCGACGTAGTTGCTCTCAAGCACAATTACAAGAGGTATATCATTCCTTTCTTCCTTGCAGTTCTTTTAAAAGATCGCCACCATAACGGTAACGCATTCCTGGAAGATCACATGGATTTGAGATTTGGACTTGGCTGGAACAGTCAGGAACTGAAGAATCCCCTTGTATACCAGACTGAGCACCGTGACGACTAGTTGCATTGCTCCAGGGGTCAGTTGAATCAGATGATTCACCTGCGTCAGATGGTGACGAAGAGGAAGGAGAGCAAGCTCAGGCGGACAACTTTTGAGAGCCAATTAGATTTGAAGCTGGACGGAGTAGGTCTGGAAGCCCTCCAACCACGTATGTCCTCTGACAATCTACAATGGTTATTAAGCCGGGAAAAGCCATTAATGGGCTTGACATAGAAAAGCTGTTAAACTGTAGAACCTGTGGCTTGCACCATTTAATTTTTCTACTTCATGTAAAGCAGGTATTTTGCTATTGGTAATTGATCGTGCATGGTCCTCACTGTAACACACACAGAGTGAAAGAGGAAATTCACATAAGACTACACTCTAACAATATCAACAGGGATAGTAGAATAGAAATTCCAGAAGCTTGGTTGCCCTTAATCAAGAAACACAGCACTAGGAGATCCGTACGACAGCGAACCAGTGAGGCAAAAGCTCATACAAACAACGGAGTAAGAAATGCACCAATCTCAGTGGCTAATAATCGACGAACCAGAACCAGAGCTTGGTGTTATATAAGTCACCTGTGACCAGTCGACAAAGACTAGCAAGGCAAGGTCTTAAGTGTTGCTTTTTCTAATGAACACTTGAAGTACGCAGTTGAAACGTCGCGATCTACATCAGTAAGTGACTGAATCGTGAGACAAACGATTACACTTTATTAACATCAATATTGTAGACTAGTAACACGGCCTACGTGAAATTTTTGGTTGCAAGAGTCTCTTTGGAAATAAAACATCTGTGACCCACACAGATCGGACGTTGATTACAGTCAACTCTCTCTAAGACGGACACCTTTGGGACCGGCACTAGCTGCCGTCGTAGAGAGATGTCCGTCTTATAGAGAGTCAAATAGAGGGAGCAAAGAAAGGCAGGGACCAACTCTAGGTGTCCGTTTTGCAGAGGTGTCTGTCTTATAGAGGTGTCCGTTAAGAGAGAGTCGACCGTAATTAGACAAGTTATCCGGGCATGCAGATGTTCGTACGGGACAGGAATTTGAAAGCTAGAGGAAGGCCTTAGTTCAGAAGTACCTTACAGTGACGTTAATTCAACCGGGGACCAACCAGCGCTTGCTGTGTTTGCTGTTTGACTAAAAATGTATCTATTCGAATTTTGAATCCAATACTTTCTTGTAATTGGCTTATAAACCTCCGGGTGGCCTTACTTGTATGAGCAATACTGAAAATAAACCTTGTAAATACTCTTGATGAAGATTACATCTGAAAAAATCAAGTTTCAGCCGCAAGAACTTTCAAGACGCACGATACTTAAGGGGAAGTGGACTACTTTCAATGTATAAATTAACAATAACTTACATCCTGTATCTTACTAAAGCTCTCGTTCAAGAAAATCAGATTTTATCATTTGTCTAGTATCGCCAAACATTACGTTTAAAGTGTTTTCAATAAAATAATGCACAAACAGAGGTTGACTCATATTGATCTTTAAATCTCTGATAGAACTTGCAACTTGCACTAAAAATTAAAGTTAGTGTTCTTCTCGTCAGCCCATTTGAGCATGTTCTATATTCTATATTTGGAAATAAACAAAATTGTCTAAGTTAAAATTTTGTGTAAAAACATGGATGGGATCAATTTTTTTATCAGAGCTCAGGGATCAAAATTTTTGGGAAAATGGGGCTCAGGGATCAAAATAACGGCAAGAAAATGGGGATCAGTGGGTCCCGGATATACCATGTTACGACCCTGCCTATTAAGAGGACACCGGACTGAATTGACAATAGTAGTTACTGTAATGGATTACGTACGTCCTTGAAATACGGGCTGAAGTCAGTTAATGTTTTTGCATTTACAAACAAATAAAAGTTGGTAGTGAAAGGTAATGAACTTGAACTCTGGATATCGACTGGATGGCTTAACTTCTTTAATAACATGCAGCTTTCTCACAGTACGGGGTAACCGTTGGATGTTGATCGAGTAACAAACATTGCGCAATTTCTACAACCTCTATTAAGCGGGCACTTGGGAAGGTCCCGAAGGTGTCCGCTTAATAGAGGTTTCACTGTATAACAACTACCTAAAAGCCGCTAGGTGAAAGCTACGTGAAAGCTTGTCAGGAAATCACTTTTAAGATGATAATAATACCCAGACCCTACGAGTTAATCTAATCATCTAAAGGCATCAGAAGATGATTTCTGCAATGATCCTCTTGGCAGTTCAATCACGTTATGTTACTGGTTTTGCTTGCTAGTTCGATTCTTAGCTCTCTCTCACAATGCCTTATTATTTATTCTATTAAAGGCAATTTTTACGGTTTTAATTTACCACCCATGAATAAAGAATGCATTCGCAATAGAGCACCTGTAATTTTCATTCCACTTAAGTTTGGATAAGGAGTTTTGTAATGCAAGACGTTTTAGAAGATGTTTTTCGTTGCATTGCGTTTGGTGATCTGGACATCTGCACTAAACCAAGCCACAGCAAATTTCCAACAGTCGGGGCTTTATCGGGCTCACGAACAGAAACTTTCTTTTGGAAACTTCAAACCAGTTAAGGGACACAAATTGTTCGCAACGAAAATTTCCTCTCCTTTAGTGGCGGACGTATTTGATTGCGTATCAAGCTGTATCAGCGACTCAAGATGTATTTCGATCAATTTTGCGGTAAGTCCAGACTCCAACAAACTTCATGTCTGTGAATTGTTAGACACTGACAAGTACCGGGCCACTGCAGGTGACCTTCAAGTGAATGTTGGTTTTCTTCATTACAGCCCTTCGGTAAGTGATAATTAAAAGAGCCTAATTTCTTAGCTGTTTTTTCTAAGCTGAACGCATATCCTTAAGGCTGAACTAAATAGTTTATCTGTTGCATGTACTTCTAGCCGTTTGGCCGATTCATGGTTACTGGGTGTCATTTACAGTACTGTTAAGTCTAGCTCATCACCTTTTGGAAAATCAAATAATAAAATAAAATAAATTTCTAACCCAGTTTTACTTAAACTTGCTATTGCAGTCTTCATGTCAACGAGATCTCGTTGGAATCCGCTGCGAAAGAAAAGGTGAGACGTGACGTATTTTTGAACGCAATATGTTTATAGCAGTTAGGTTGGACTGTATTAGTACCGTTTTGCGCTGCGCTAATACAGAAGCGGAGTAATTTTTGGAAGGATTGAGCAAACTATTGCCATAAAGTCGTTGCTTTTTTTGCTCCCGAAAAATAGCCTGTGTTGGACTAAAGGTTGTCATGACTACATGTTATGAAAGTTAATAAAGGAGTCAGCGGGCAACCCTTAAATACGCAAGAAAGGTGAGAGACCAAATAACAAACCATGAGAACAACAACTTTTGGAATAGAGTTAATCAGATGCCATAGCTGCGAAAATTAATAATTCGCTCTCAGAGAAGTATGAGTCAGAGCAACAACACCACTACAATATTTCAAGAAACCGTAAAAGAAAATAAAATTTTAGTAAAAGTAGAAATAAAAACCTATTTTTAGAAAAAAAATGCTAATTTTAAAAAAACAAAAGTCGCTTTCAAAAATCGGTTGCCATGGTAACGTCAATGTTGACGTACGTGACACAACGACTTTAAAATGTTCCCTTAATTATAAATTTTAGGAAAAGTCGCCAAGATTGGTGGTCACAGCTTGAAAGGTTTTGAAGTTACGGTATAGCCCCGGTAACTCGAACTCTGCCGGGAAACAAAGAACAGGTCGAGTTAGCCAGAATTCGAGCTATCGGGGTAAATATCTGTGAATGTTGATCAAGGGAAAGGAAATTTAGTTCGAGTTAAAAGTGATCGAGCGAGAAATTCGGGTTATCCGAGTTCGAGTGATCGAGGTTCGACTGTATTTAACATTTTTATCTTCAAAAGTCCTACCGGTCTAGATCTGAATAGGGTTCATTCATTCGATTTAAGAATTTTTCGTCTCCAAAATATTACTTTCAACTGATAATTCGAGTTGAAATAAAGGGAAAGTATGGATGTTATTGTAGTACTACAATAATGTCGTTCCAGACTTGAGAGAGCTCAGAGGTTACAATAGGTAATCTCATGATTTTTCTTGTGCAATTTGGAATAATTAAATAAGTACCACTAAATTTTCCAGACTAGCAAAAGATCTTTAAAAAAAATTGTCCTTACTAAGTCCTTACTTATTCCAAATTGCTCAGGAAAATCATGTGATTACTTATAAAAAATATACACGAAAAAACAACTACAGCAAAAACTTTAGACAGAGTCGAGCGCTAGCAGGCTTTTTTTATCATTCCACTGTTAAAACAAATTCGCACAAAGGTTGACAAATTAAAAATTTTTGATGAACAACACTTTCAAAATCATTGAACTAAATATTTTGAAATTTGCAAGGTTTGATTTTACGTTATTAAAACCTTTTAACAAAAACGTGGCTTACAATAATCAGCAAAAGAAAACTGCGTTGACTCGATTATGAAAGCTCTCTGATAGAACGGAGGAAAAGTATATAGCCATTGCTGTTTAGTGTCTGCTTTTTTCTTGTTGTTTAATTGAAAAAAAAAAACAATTTTGAGTACATTCACCTATAGATCACTCGATTGGATAACAAGTGCAGTGGGTCGCTCCCACGCACCATCAGGTCATGCGGGTATAACCTCAGGTAGTGACAACCAAGGGCAAGTGTGAGTAAAAGATTTGAGTATAAGCAAAGTAAAGCGTAGGCAGAGAGCTGCGACAGATAAGCCAATCAGAGAGCCCGTATAACGCGAGAATTTTTTTCATTGATCGTTATGTTTATGCAACCTTTTTGTGTATTGCTATTCAGGAAAAACCTGTAGTGAAATAAAACTGTACAGTCCACAAGCCACAAGCGGCTCTTATGTTATCGACCCCGATGGAGAAGGAGGTTACGAACCATTCACCGTCTATTGTGACATGACTGACAAGAACGGAGTTGGCGTGACAATTGTCGGTCACGACAGTGAAACCAGGACCCTGGTCAATGGATATGAAGCTGCAGGAAGCTACGTACGTCATGTCCATTACATAGGAGCAGGCCTGACTAATGTTCCACAATTGGTTGGTCTCCTGGACATGTCTGCACATTGCGAGCAATTTATCAAGTATGAATGCTATGATTCTGCGCTCCTGTATATGGGTAACCCAAGTGGCTGGTGGGTATCACGTGACTTAGAAAAAATGACTTACTGGGGTGGAGCCTCCTCGTCTGACTCCTATAAGTGCGCATGCGGGGTGACGAATTCGTGCGCAGACAGCAGCCGTGGTTGCAATTGCGATAAAAATGATGGAACATGGCGTGAAGACAGCGGTCTTCTCACAGAAAAGTCTCACCTTCCGGTCATTCAGTTGAAATTTGGAGATACAAGTGGATCTTATGAATCAGGATACCACACGCTTGGAAAACTAAAGTGTTTCGGAATTGCATAGGATCTGAATTCACAATCTCTGTCATTCAATACACTGTTTACAATGACATTAATGATGCATCGTGCTGATTATTGACATAATTATTATTGCATTCTTAAAGCTAAAGGGTTTGAAGAAAGCACTCTTTTATTACCTCACAATTTCGTACTCTTTATAGATGTTATCAAGATATCGTACTCACCAATCAATCATCCAGCTTTTATATCGTAGCCCAATTTTGGTTTAGTTTTGGAAAAATCATCTGTGATTTATAGTTTTTTTTTTCTATTTTTCACCTAGTCAGTGACATGACGCCAATTGAGTTAATTGCTTCTCCTCTTAAATGCTAAGTACCTTCGTGGTTCTTAATTTCGGGACAATCGACTGAATCCCAGAGTTTAGCACCGCTGAAACGGATACTAAATTTCCATAGTTTGTCCTGCTTTAGGGAAATAAAAGGACTTTCCACACGATGGACCAAGCGACCCTCCAAAAGGGAAATTAAGGCTACATTTACGTATCTTTTACATTTCTCTTCATTTTTGACCAAACTTGCCAGATAGGCTACGATTCTTGCGAACATTGTTGGCTAACAATGTTTGGAGTCGTGCATCCGTTTGCCCTTATCGCTAAAAGTTTGACTGCTTACAAAAATTGCTCAACAACTCCCAACAACACGCAAAAATATGCAGCAGGGTGTGATGACGGACGCAGTGTGGACTTGTTGGCCAACAATGTTGCGTCCGTTTACATCAGGCTTCAGAGTTTAAATCAACGAAACATTCAGGCTCTATGAGTGGCGAAACATCTTCACCGCTTTTGCTGTTGGTTTGAGTGGCTAGAACGAAGCTTAAGTCCAAAAAAACTTAGAAAGTTTTTCATCATTGCTGTCGATTTTTGGGTACTGTCTTAGGAAAAGAGACGAAAAACAGAGCTGAACACGCCATCATGAAAAAATCTTTATTTACGCACGGGCGTGCGTAAATAAAAAATTTGTTCATAGCGGCTCAATAGGACTTATATAGGTAAGCAAAAGCGCTATGTTATAATACTATTTTGCGGGTGTTGTTAACATTTTTAAAGACCCGCACCATCAAGCAACTGATAATATACGAGGCTGCAAACTTCTCCCGGGCCCCAGCAGAGTAACGTTACAATTAACGTAACGTAACTTAATAATTATTTACTCTTCCGTTCCCCTGATATATTTTTAGCTCCCAGATTTAGAACCCACGTGACCAGCTGCAACCTGGGCCGGGTTGTTCGAGGCTGGGTCAAGATAACCCAGGGTTAGTGGGAACTTTGAACTCAGATATCAGAGCTTTAAATTAAAATTCAGTTTAATTCTTTTTGCCTACAATTTGACGACTGAATACTCTAAAAAGAATAGAGAAAATTATCCGAGAGAGTGCTATTGATAACAAGAAAAAGAAAGCCGGGTTAAAATTTAACCCCGGGTCAGTGCTAACCAGCGTTCGAACAACTGAGCCCAGGATTATAGTTCTCAAAGCAAGAGAGAGAATCGGCCTGGGAACGAGGTTGGTTTGAGTGGTCAGTTATTGTTTCTTCTCGTTTCGGATATGGTACTTGCGGAAATGAATATTCACGAGCTAATGATGTTACACAATTGAATACAAGAAAGTGTTTACTTACTTAACAGAAACATAATAGCTGTGGTCACACTACAGACTTTTACCTAGGTAAAACCGATTTACCTAGGGCAAATTCATCAAAAATCTCCCGAGGTAAATTCATCTCGGGTTTTGTTTTACGTAGGTAAAAATTCTGGGAAGGTCACACTACTGATATCGGTTCCCAAAGTTTTCACGCCAGTTGAATTTTTTGGAGCGTAAATTCAAGAAGGCAAAATGCGCAGGGATCTAACTGATCAAAGAGACGTTTTTTTCTTTTGTCTCGCTGTTATTTCTTACACTAATTCAACGTGCAGGGTGAAGAAAGGCGAAGACGTAGACGACTCGTGCCCCCAAAATTTCTTTCGCGTGATCTATGTCCGGTTCTGTCATCAAGACCTTCGCCGATGAGCGTCTATTGGCTAGCAACCTCGGTATTTCATTTTTCCCTAGTTAGTGCTTTGGGGTAGCTGTCAAGGTAAACTCTATGGTTTTCGAGACATATCCGAGACCCAGACGATAAAATTTCCCCGAGGTAAGTTACTTAGGGAAAAATCGGTCGCATTTAAAAAGTCAAGTTTCCCCAGGTAAACTGTCAGCAAGTCGTGTTTACCTAGGTAAAAAGTCTGTAGTGTGACCACAGCTAATAATGATAACGCGGTCGTCCGATTTTATTAGTGAACTTACGCAACAGGACGGAAGAGAAAAGAGGACGGCAACCCTTACGTGACAAGCGTGACGATAATTTTGTTTGAATCAACTTTTCGCCAAACTTCACTTTCCTTTAAACAGATCTTTCTGAAGAGGACCAGAAAACATTGTTTATTTGGTGTGAAGTGAAGATAACGACAAGACAAGCAAGTAATAGCCCTGTCACCCAAGTGTTTTGCCGTCCTCTTCTTCCTCCCGTCCTGTTGCGTAAACTCACTATTCACTCGAATTGGACTCCACTCAGTCCTGTTACCAGTTAATCATAACTTTGACAAAATCTGTGATATAATAGGCTATTTTTTAAATCAAAACACAAGAAATTCGAAATTTTGTTTTGCTAGCAGTGAAAAAAAAGCCATTTAAGCGCGGGCGTGATGGCGCGTACTGTTCAATTACTTAGGCATGACGCGTACTGTCCTATTAAACTGTCAAATTAAGGCTGAAATCAGGGCAGTTGATAGCCAATCGGATTTGACAATTTTGTTATAGTTGTGATTATAACATAACAATAATGATAACAGAGGAAAAAGACACAAAGATTAAAGGTACAGTGACTTCTATCACCGTACCGTTTATTACACTGAAAAAATGCTACTCTGTGTCAAGTACTGAAGAAAAAACTTTCACGAAAACCCCAAAGCAACAGTTACCTTATATCAAACCAAGAAAAGAAACAGCTCAATTGCTGGTTTTCGGTGTCACGCCATTCAAAACAGATCAAAATAAACTCAAAACCATTCGATAGATAAAGTCCAGAATCTAGGAAATGAAAGGAGGAAAATGTACAAAGAACCTCGCCAAGATTTAGGTCGAAGGAATTATTCGTATACGAGATGTCCGAAGAAATTATTTACCCAAATTTATAGAGATTTGTATGGAGACGCCATGTTGGTGCTCATCCGGGATGAGCACCAACATGGCGGACGGAAACCAACAGAAACACCTGTTACCGAGTTTTGCTACAGAAACGCAAATTTACTCCTAGAGGAACTCATTTAAAGTAATACTTTTTTCTAATACATGAACTGTTTAGATATTAGCAAAGTAACTTTTTTAACCTACATGACAGCTCTCTCGGCCGTCATGTAAATGCTGTGTCACGCAAAAGCTTAGAAATTCAAGCGTACTCTATTACAAAACCAAGAGTCCCTCTGAAGCGACAATTTGTTTGAAAGTTAGTTTTCAGCTGCTCTAATACACCATGAAAGTAAAATCTCCGTAGGATGGATAGTTGTGGTTTGAATTTTTTAGTGACGTCATGCGAAAGCCAACAATTGTTTGTTTGTCTGTTTTTTCTTTTTTCTTTTTTCTTTTTATGGCATAGGTCAGGGTTCGACTTTCGCCATCCTCACTTTTTTGTTTGCATTTTGTTTGTTTGTTTGTTTGTTTGTTTGCTTTTGTTTTGTTCAGGTTTTGTTTTCGTAACTGTATAAGATGCGTCTTTAACTGCGCGATAATCCTGGGGAGGGGTTCTAGTGGAAAAGAGAACTTTCCAATTCCCTCAAAAAGGTTGTTTTCTCAGAAAACATCTTGATTCCGTCCTAGGGTTAACAACCTATCCTCTGACCACACGTACTTCTCACACAAACTCTGAGTACTTCTAAAGGAAATATAATTCAAAAGTATAAAGAGAGAACTGTATGTTACAATACAAGCTAGAATTCTCATTTTTGATCATATAATATTCATATCCCTTTTAAATTCGTCTTTACCGTCGATTTTTAGAGGTTTACTTCATTGAGGTAAAACTGAATGATCAAGTGTAGCTTTTGTATGTAAAGCTGCCCCCCTCCCGTATAAAACCAAAAATGAATAATAATATGCCGTAAATAGGTTGTACATGAAAACAATAGAACATGGGAAAGACATATTTTACGGATATAGCGAGCACATTTGACTCTGTGCAATATATTTTTAATCATATACTAGAGACTCTATCTCTTTTAATTATTAAAAGCACAATGCAAGTGCCAGAAATATTGAACAGGTTATCCTTAGAATATGCTTACAGTATCCAATAGAAGTCTACGATTAAATACATCATAAAATATTCTTTCTCCGTAAAATTACCCTGGATAGAGGGTCTCCATGGGGTGGTGGTATTTACGGTTGTCGGATAAAATTTTGGCTCTTTTACGGCTATCGCCGTTACCTTGTCCGTAGGCATCATTATTTCGCGCGGCTAATGCGTTTCGGGTCACCTGGTCTGAGCGAGTTCGCCACCGAAATGCCTTGACCGAGACTGCGTGGGAAGACGCCGTACAAGGACTAGGCATGGTATGGCAATGTCTACTGCAGCGTCAGAGAAAAACAGGGAAATGTTGTTTATCGGCAACGTGTTTTACAAACAGTGAGATCTCTGCGTGTTGTTTCACTAGTGTTTCGAAGGCACGACCTTCTGAAAATCGCAAATATTAATCCCTGGCAAGAAGCCACACTTTCGCTATGGAAAAAAAAATTAGTTCCCCGAAAGAACGGCGGAAATGGAAATGGGTGTTGGTCAACACCTAAAAGGCGCTTTACCTAACTTGCGTACGGAGTCACAATAGCCGGGAAATAAAAAACGTAACCATAAGTGAGTTTAGTACCTTCCCTAAAAGTAGGAAATCTAGGGAACAATTTCTTTTACGGTTAACTCTTTTTTACCCTATTTACGGCTAACGGTTAAAATTTTTCAATTTTTACGGCTATCGACTAAATTTTTGGCCGGTTTACGCCTATCGGTTAACCCCATTGAGACCCTCTGGATAGCCTAAAACGTTTTTTTTAATGAATTTAACGGGAACAGTCGTTGGGTGCCCCTGAATTATATAGAAAATGATCTGAAGGGAAATCAGAAATTGCTTCGAGTTACCGGGAGTCGACTGTATATTAAAAAATAATAATAAAATCAGGAAAAAAAAACAAACAACAAAAAAGAAGAAGAAAGAATAATTAAAGAGTAGTAAGTAGGATTCGATCTCCGCACCTTCGCCTTCATGGGACTTATCCTTTAGTTACCACTTCGATTCACTACTACGGATCAGGTCAACGTACATGAAAATCGGTTGTTTTTACAAATAAAGTCGGAAAGAATTCTCGATATTCTGTGGGCGTTTTCAATAATTAAAAAACAACAACAACAACAATTATTCCACTGGTGCTTGTTGGATATTAGATGATTATAGCCAACTCGTTGCCATCTCATATCATCATCATATCCAACACACACTCGTGGAATAATCTAGTGTTAAATATGCGAGACGACTACGTCAACAAACAACTACGTTTCTGCCAAGTACAAACTGAAAAAATGGCTCTGACTAGTTTCATTTGTCTTGCATTCGGAAATTTCATGTTTAATTTATTGATTCAACGCCGACTTCTTGAGAGCAGGTTGTTACAGAAAAAATAACACCCAAGCGGCCTATCAGCTCGGGTTGAAGTCAAATTTTTCTGAAGCTTGTGCCATCACTTTAAAGTATAAATGATTAACAATAAAAAATATTATAATTACACAGCCCCTACTGTAACCTAAATTAATTACGATTGCAATAATTGAAGCTTCTGGCAATGATCCTGATTCTAATATTTATATAATTTAAACATGTAACATGTTATTGGCTTGGTCAGTTAATAGCCCTAGATTACTCTCACCATGCCCAATTTTGTATTCTATTATATTTAGTGGCATTTTGACGGCTTTAATTGCCAACTATAGATAAGGATTCGTCTGCAAAAACATCCCCATTCACCTGTCATTTCCATCCCACTTTAGTTTGAGAAAAACATTAGTCACAGCAAA
>CALNXK010000146.1:1217500-1295000 GCA_942486035.1 Porites lobata | reverse complement strand
CACCCCTAGTGGGCTTGTTGACCAATTGCCGCAGTCTGAATTGTGCAGCTAAACGATTCACCTTTAACCGATTGAAATCGCCGCAGAGTAGAATCCCGCAACCTGGGAATTCTCCCTCACCAGTAGTAAAAGTTGCTGATAGATAGTCTAACAAAGCAGTGTCTCTGGCGCTGTCGTTGAAGAAAGGATGGTAAGCTGTATTTGGTCAACGTCTTAGAGTTTATTATTATATTGGAAAAAATTATACCAAAATTAAAATGGAGGTGCTGTAGGGTGGGAGGAGGGAGGGGGAGGGGTTGAAGAGAAGACCACAGAAATCTTCAGGAGCAGAAAAAGAAAGAAAGGGAAAGAAGGCAATAATCCGAACCTTCAAGGGAAATAGAAAAAGTTCCGCGTTATCGGGAGTTCGAGTTATCGAGGATAAAATTATATAGAAAATGATCTGAAGGAAAATGAAAATTGCTTCGAGTTAGTGGGAGGTTCGACTTATAGAAGGTTCGAGTTACCTGGAGTCGACTGTATATAAAAAAAAATTATAATAATAAAATAAGCAAACAAAACAAAAAAAAACAACGAAAAAAAAAGAAGAAGAAGAAAGAAAAATAAAGGGTAATAAGTAGGATTCAAGCTCCTCACTTTCGCCTTGGCGCAACTTATCCTTACCACTACACTACTGAGGATGATTGCGTAAGTTAGGTGAAAAGTCTTAAGTTTAAAGCTGATCAAGCCGTATTAAACACGAATTCAAAGGTATACTCAGGAAAATAACCGGGCTATTGCCAGTAAAAAAAAACAATGTAAAAGCATTTCATGATGGCAATAAAAGAAAATATACCTAACCAGGAGCAGGGTCCTGACCCAACAAAGCCGATGCAACTCGTTTGCGAAGTAGTACGCAAAACATGTTTCCTTACCTAGATTTCCGCTGATATTTTGAGACCAATGGTCCAAATCACATCCATTTTCTGTAAAAAGTAACACTACTTTTGAAATTTGTCGCTAACAGCATTTATTGACCTCTTAAACGGCCGCAAAAGCACCGAGCCAGGTTGATGGGGATTTTGTTTACTCGCTGCCTTGTTGCTAGGCAACTGCTTTCACCCAAATCGATAGAGAGAGAGATCTGTGACCAAAGCACGATCACGCTTCGCCGAGCTATTGTCTTGCACGTTGTCCCGGGCGACAAATTTATAAACTCGCTTCGGTCGCAGCCTTACGGCCGCTAGCTTCGCGAGAAGTACATCCGCAATTCCAAAGGTAAACCACAGGCGGCACAGATGTAATGTGTGTTAATAACATGGACAACATGGGATGAGTCGTCGAAACTCCCATGAACTAAAATAGTCCAATACTTTCATTTTTGGACTATTTTAGTTCAAGGGCGTTTTGACGACTCATCCCATTTTGTCCATGTTATTGACACACACTACGTCTGGGCCGCCTGTCGGTAAACAAGCACTGGGTAAACATTAGAATGTACTTACTAATACCCGATTTCTGCTAGTCTTGGTTTACAGAACAGCTCAAAAATATATATCAGTCATTTTAATCGTATTGTCATTCATACAGATCTTAACACCGCATAGAAAATAAATATATGAAGAATCTAACATGATAATAAATTAAAGATGAATATAACACCTTTTACTAAAAGTTGAATCATTGGATAATGCAATTCTAGAGCTCTTCCGGTGGCTTAGCCATCATGTTATATGAGCCATTATACCAAGCTCTCCAAACATGGTAACTGTACGCGTCTCCCAAAATTAAAAACAAGCTAAAAATCGGTTGTCTTTACAAATAAAGTTGGGAAGAATTCTCGATACTCTGTGGGCGTTTTTAATAATTAAAAAGACAATTATTCCACTTGCAGTAGTTGGATATTTGATGATTATAGCCAACTCGGCACTACGCGCCTCGTTGGCTACTACCATCTCATATCCTACACGCACTCGTGGAATAATCTAGTGTTAAATATGTGAGAGGACTACGTCAAAAACAACTACGTTTCTGCCAAATGCAAACTGAAAAAATGCCTCTGGCTATTTCCATTTCTCACGTATTCGGGAATTTCATGTATAATTTATTGATTCAACGCCAACTTCTTAAAAGCAGATGCTGTTACAGAAAAAATATCACCCGAGCGGCTTAAGCTCGCGTTGAAGTCAAAATTTCCTGAACCTTGTGCCGTCACCTTAAATCATAAATGTTTAACAAGAAAAAATACATATTTTTAATTTTCTTACTGTTACGCTGCCCTTACTCTAAGCTAAATTAAATGATGGCAAGTATTAAAGCTTCTGCCAATGATCCTGATTCTAATTTAAACATGTTATATTATTGGCTTGTTTTGTGTTCTATTAATGGCATTTTGACGGCTTTAATTACCAACTATGAGATGAAAGCATTCGTGTTTCGACTGCAAAAACATCCCCATTCACCTGTCATTTCCATCCCACTTTAGTTTGAGAAAAGCATAAGACACTGCAAATTTGCGCAAAAACAAAAATGTTTTTCGGTGCATTAAGTTTGGTGATCTGGACATCTGTAGTATACCGAGTAACTGCAAATTTACAACAATTTGAGCTTTATCGGGATCAACAAATTGTTTTTGGAAACTTCAAGCCGAATCAGGGCTACAAATTATCCGCGACACAAATCTCGTCTTACTTGGTTACCGATGTATTTGACTGCACATTAAGCTGTATTAGCGACTCAAGGTGCAAGTCGATCAATTTTGCGGTAAACCCAGACTCTAACAATCTTCATGTTTGTGAATTGTTAGACACTAACAAGTACCGGGCCGCTTCAGGTGACTTTCAAGTAAATGTCGATTTTCTTCATTATAGCCCCCACGTGAGTAAGGTATCGAGAGCTCAATTTTTTAACAGTTTTTCCTTTATACTGACGAACTCATATTATTAGGCTAAAATTCAACGGTTTTTTAGTTAACCACTGGCTGGTTCGCTGATTAATGTCTCTATCTTTGTTGTGCAGTTTAGGTCAGTCCACAGTTTTTTGATACAATGTCTTTCTTTAGTATAGTTTCCCAGCGGGGAAGTAAACAGAAAAAAACTATTCACTCAGTTTTTAACTTTAACTTCCTATTACAGGCTTCGTGTCAACGAGAATTTGTTGGCATCCAACGCGAAAGGAAGGGTAAGTTGCGACCACATACATTGCCAACGAAAATTCTGTAAATGTGTCATGCAAACCATTACCCTGCGAGCAGTGGTTTAACCATCGACTGCGCATGTGTTTGTACCTTTCCCTTTTGTACTTACACAGAAGCTCTCGACTGTATTTTTAGCAGTGACCAAAATTTGCCATGAGAACGTTTTTTATTGTTTTCTCTTCTGCCCCCAAAATGGAGTCTTTAGCTGAGCCAACAGTTGCTATGACTACCAGATATGAAAGAACAGTGGGAAACCCTCAAAATACGCAAAACGGTGTAAATGCGTCATACTTGAAAATGGTTAAAAGTTTCCTTGTGGCCCAATTTGAAGAAGTCTAGTAGATGTAACTGTAAATGAATCCTTAGCGAGTAGCATGTGATGATTCGTAGCCTTTCCCTTCTAAACTGATAAAACAAGAAAACAAACGAACAAAAAAAAACTGCTTAGCTAGAAAGTAATTATAGTAAACAAATCTCTTCTACCTTTTTTATACACTTTTCTAGTACCTTTTTTAACACACTGGAATCAGGGGCACCCAACGAGAATATAGTTCACAACCACTTAAACATAGCATTGTTAAACGTATTTTAGTATTTAAACGGTAGATATAGGCATATTTTTATCCCCTAAAAACTTTTCATCTGTTCGGATTTCCTAGCTGAAAGTCTAGTGATCCGAAAATTATAGGGATCAAAACTTACCTTTTCGAAAATTTCAGCGTGGAAAAGGCTCCCGAAAATTCTAGGTGGCCATTTTTAGGGTAAATATCCGTTTAAAATGGGTAATTATACCATTTTGTAGATGTTCGAAAATCTTAGGAGAGGCAGGCAAGCAAGAAATTTTACAACAAATGTTCCGAAAATTCTAGTTCTCAAATCGTCTTCCGAACAGATATTTTCCCAAAAATTGCCGTTGGGTGCCCCTGTTTTCTTTTCATTTCTTTATCATAAATTAGCATTATTATTATTATTATTATTATTATTATTATTATTATCATTATTATTATCTCGCAGTATAAAACTTTGGAATGCTGTCCACATTATGAGTAGTATAGGGCGCATAACAAAACCTACACCACTCGAGAAGCTATACTTAGAAGTAGAAAAAGTTCGGTACGAAACCTAATACAATCCTAATATACATAATTATATGAATCGCTGTACTTAAAAAGCCAATTTCGAATATTATTAAATTCTCATACTCTGTAAAACCTACTCAAAGACATGATGATATAATTATCTCTACTAGAAGCCTATTTAGAAAATAATTCAGTTTTTACACTCTCATTTTCTCTAATAAACCTACACGAGACCATCATAATTTGGTTATCTCTTCTAAAAGCCTATTTAGAATAATATCAAACTCTTATACTATCAACCTCGTTCCCAGGGTTCTCTCCTACCCGAGAGAACCCTGGGAACGAGGTTGTTATACTATTATTTTTTTTTTGAAGTATTATTTTTAAATAGTTTTTTTTTAATTAACTTTTTGATGTTTTTTATAATTGTTACTAGTTGTCTTTAGATAGTCATTTTACGACAATTCTCTTTCGTACACAAGAAGAATGTACATAGGGTATATATTTTAATATTTCATATTCTTGAATCTGTAAATAGTCTATTTTTTTAAATCTATGAATAAAGTTTTGTATTTAAAAAAAATTATTATTATTATTATTATTATTATTATTATTATTATTATTATTATGATGGTTATTATAATCCTCATTAAACACAGCTTCTGTATGGCTTGCTGGAGTCATCGTCCGCATGTGTGCGATGGGGCGGACGAATCCCTTGAACACCTTTTTAGTTCTTGCCAGATTACTCAGAGTTTTTGGGCAGAGGTTATTAAATGGTGTAACAATCGGGGGGGGTTATTAACCACATCTCAGCTAAAGATATATTATTTGGGAAAAAGGTACATAAAGACAATATATTTATTAATCATATTTGGCTAGTTGGTGAGCAGAACATATATAATTGCAGATGCACGAAAACAAACCCATGTTTACGGGTTTTCTTGGCAAGACTCAATTACGTTTATCAGTTAGAAACCATCATTGCCAAATCGAAGAATAAAATGTCTTTTCATTTATGCAAATGGCAAGCTCTCTTGACAGGTGGTACACAATTGCCGATAAATACTTGTTAAGGTTTAGTAGTATTGATACTGTCGTTGTGTGTCGTGTGTGCTGTGCGTGCGTGTGTGAGCTATTTGTGTATTATTTATTTATTTATTATTTTATTTTATTTATTTATTTATTTATTTATTTTAATTGTAATGTCGGTAATTTATGTAAAATTAGTGTTAATAAACAGTGATTAAATTACCAAAAAAAAGTCCTTAAAGATCAAGTCACTGCCCGGTGACCTTAAGTGTCCAATTCTTTGCGAAGGAGTCTGGCTGTACCCAGTAAGCACGCTCTCTGCAATGAATCCAAACGACATTTTGATGCTATAGCTGTAAAGCTCCTTTTGTTCATTCGATTCTTATCTTTTCGCACGTCTTGTGTTTAACAATTCAGGAAAAAGCTGCAGTGAAATAAAATTGTGCAGTCCACAAGCCACAAGCGGCGCCTATGTTATCGACCCTGATGGAGAAGGAGGCTACGAACCTTTCACCGTCCATTGTGACATGACTGACAAGAACGGAGTTGGCGTGACAGTTGTTGGCCACGACAGTGAAACCAGGACTCTGGTTAATGGATATGGTCCCCCAGGAAGCTACGTACGTAATGTCCATTACATAGCAGTAGGCTTGACTAATGTTCCACAATTGGCTGGTCTTCTGAAAATGTCTGCAAATTGCGAGCAGTTTATCAAGTATGAATGCCATGGCTCTGCCCTCCATTCCAATGGTAGCCCAAATGGCTGGTGGGTATCACGTGACCTGATACAAATGACATACTGGGGTGGAGCCTCCCCGTCTGACTTCTACAAGTGCGCATGCGGGGTGACAAATTCGTGTGCAGACAGCAGCCTCGGTTGTAATTGCGATAAAAATGATGATACATGGCGTGAAGACAGCGGTCTTCTTACAGAAAAGTCCCACCTCCCTGTTTTGCAATTGAAATTCGGGGATACAGGGGGATCCAGCGAAGAAGGTTACCACACGCTGGGAAAACTGAAGTGTTACGGAATTGCTTGAGTTTTGGCGAGAGACTCTCCGTTATCAATTGTATTACTGTAATGTCAATACAACATCTTGCTAACTGTTACTGTAAAGGCATCAAAAGGGATTGTATCATATACTGTCTTAGTTTGTAATTTTTGCTAAATGCCTTTTTTTCTGAAGTTGTAAAATCTTGAAAAAAAAATGGTTTGTTTACCGTAAAGCCGAGACACATTTTTTGGGGAAAAAAATAAGGTAGCAGATTTAACATTGTCTTTGTCTAATTGCACAAAATAAACAATTTAGCTCTTAGAGTGAAGGGAGCCTTTTGAACTTTCATTTTGAAACCTGTCATTTCCTATTGAAGGTAATTGACTATTTGTAGTTTTAAACATCTAAGTCAAGTCACTTTTTATTTTTTACAACGAACCTAGCAAAATTTCAGTCACTGTGAAAAAGGGCCAAAATGCAGATTTTTTTTAGTACGATAGAAGCATGGAGAAATAGATAGACCGACGCGAAGAAAAAGACAGAAGAGAAAAAAGCAATGGTTGCACTCTTAGGGTGGATTCATTTGCAACATACGCGTATAGCTGTATAGGTTACAGAAATCCTCACCTGTCCAGGATCATCAACAACAACAACAACAACAAAATCAATGGAAATGGCGTTTATTTCCTTTGATTTTATCCTTAGGTATCACTAACAGGTTGAGTTACATGTGTAAGATAGAGAAAGTTACACATTCGATCAATCGGATTTTTTTTTTCGGCGTTTTCGTTATTGCAAAATTTCAGTCTTTCTAATAAAGCTTACTTTTCGCGAAATTTTTGCCCCAGTCAATCAAAGATAAAGACTCAAAAAGCCCGGCATAAGCCATGTTTAGACAATGGCAGCCACAACAACGCACAAACTCCCGAAGAAGAGCGCAAACGTTGAAGCAAGGAGGCGCTCACTTGCGGCACTATCATCTGGTTTCTCGCGACAATTTGACTTCTTGGGAGGGAGGGGTTCAGTGATCTTTGGTACTGGTACAAGCAATTTGGGATTCTTCGTGTCCTGGTAAGAAGAAGAAGAAAAAAAACGTATAAATCTGTGAATTAAAAAAATGATGATTAAAAAATGAAATAAAATAAAGCTGTTTTAAAAACGTGGAGAAACATGATTAAAATCAGCGACAAGAAGAAGAAAGAGAGAGATTTGTAGTTGTCAAAAGCACGGCACGGGAGTCAGAAGACTTTCTCGTCCTGTGTAGATTGTACCTTAATCATCTTTCAAAGTAAAAATAGGTGACACAATAAGCAATGCCAGGGTTTGGTTCCATACTGGCGATTTAAAGCCGAATTTGCTGATGTGTCAATAGACCAACATTGCCATAATTTCTTTACAGTCTACGAAGAGTCTCCGCTTTTATCAGTTTTATTGACAGGGGTACTTTGTGATAGTCGTAATTTTACCTTTCGTTTTTGCTTGTTCATTATTTTATAACTATTTTACCCACAGAAAAATCTAATACCGCATACACACTTAATGGTAAAAATAATAAATGAAAAATCAAAGGTGAAATAAATAAAACAAGTCAAAAAAAAAAATTATTGGCAAACCCAGAGCAAACCGAAGGTATTCGTTAATTAATTTCAACCCGTGTAGTGAGACGCTTACGAGAAGAGATACGGTAACCTTTACACTAAATAAGGCCATTCCCGAGTGGACTACATGATCATGACAAGACTTGAAAATTTCATGATCAAAGTATATTAAATTTACCTCCACTGTCGTATCCTTGGAAAGGCGACATCTCGGGAAAACGTTTTTCACTTCACTTTCGTACTTTTTAAAGTCAGAGGCCATTTCATCAGTCCAATCAATGGTCATATTGACAAGAGGATTGTGCATCCATGAGGTGACGTTCGCCTTGTCGCTTTAAAACGAAAAGAACATGAGGAAAAATATTAAACAATTATTGGATGAGGTTGAGCATGATATCATGAATTATCAAAACCGAGGTCTGTGTTATCTGCCGAAGCCGAAGGCTGAGGCAGATGATACAGACACGAGGTTTTGATAACTCATGATATCATGCGAAAACCGAATTCAATAATTGCTTTATTATACATTTTTTAAACAATAGGCAAAAGAAGACATTCAGCCATTCTGTTTCTGAGGAGAACACTCCAAGGGGCTTGGTAACCAGGAAGACGTTGAACTTGACATGATAAATGCAATATCTGCAGCAGATATTGCATTTATCATGTCAAGTTCACAAGCTATTGTGAATTGATTGAATGCTCTCGACCAATCAGATTTTTCATAGTGATTCTGATGTATAATAAATAATAATATACCACTAAAAATATATAGGCCATTGCCGAGTTGCCCATACCTCTGTGTTAAAGCGAGGTTAAGTACGAAGCCAGTAAAATAATATGAAAAATATTTTTCATTTTTTATTCTAATGCAAATAAAACGCATTTTCACATCAAAAGCGAAAAGAGGAAACACTAGCCACTATTATAGTTCAAGAATGACGATGATAAAATCTTCCGTTTATAAAAGGTGCTGGTCTCGAATCTTGTCCCAGTCCCTTCGCGTAAAATGATCATTCAACCTTTGTCGTCAGTTGTTGCAATGAAATGCGCACGGTGACCTAACCCCCACCCTTCCTTTGTATTGGTGTTTACTGATCCAACTTCCTAACACATTCTCAAGAACGAGCGACTTTAAATCGTTTTAATGAAATACTACAATCCACACAAAAAAATAGGCCATTGTAAAATTCATAATAGGTTTGAGAATGTTTTATGATTATTTAAGTTTCGACATTTCGGGCGGAGACCCTGAAAAACCCATCTATTTATTGCCATCTTCAAGATCCTATACATGTCTTGCTTGTGCCAAGTTTGTAAAACGAAGTCTGAGCATTATATCCTTTTCATGAGCATTATCTTAACCAGAGGTCATGAAGCATAGCCATGTACGATCGATCAATCTGACACAAAGCTTACACAAACTAAGATGACTAAAAAAACAAAAAAACACAGACACACACTGATCGGAACGCATATAACGTCCAAGATTGGCAGAAAACACCAATTTGGATCTAAACTTGTATCTGGGAAAAAAAAATCAGTTCTCACAAACGCATCCACCTTTAAAAAATTTGTTGATTTTCTAAGCAATTTAAATCCTCTTCTATTCTTATTAGGGGCGGAGACGGACGCAAAAACATTAGATTCTCTTAAAACGTTAATTGGATCCCATAATCAGAAAACGTCACTGCTTTCATTCCAACTTCCTGAATTTCTCAACTTTAGGCAAAATCTTCAGAACTGGACAGTACCCAAATACATACAATGCCCCATTAGAAAAAAATCATGTCGTAAAAAAGCGGAAAACTACAAAAACATTACATTCAAGAAAATTGAGGTGTAGGTGAATAGTTGTTGTTTTGCTTGTTTCCATCAGGAAAATTTACGTCATAGTCCTGCTGTCGCCGTTGCTGTCACTTCGTATATATAAGCCCCCTTAAATGGGGTGCAGAAACGTTCCTGTATAAAATGAACACAACTTGGCTGAAAAAATGTAATACTTACAAATACTTATCGATGAGTTTATAAGAAGAATCAAAATGGATACTCTGACACTTTCTGAAGCCGCCGTTTGTTATACGTGGGTAATAGAACATGAAGTTCAAGCACATCTCATCTCTACTTGAAATTCCACCCTGGATAAAGGAATAATAATAAACCGGGGATAGAATAAAGTGACTCATGCGAGTGATAGATATAATAACGGCTCAAATAACACTTGAAATAAACTAGAAATGTCGCTGCTTACAAAATTTTGGCGGGATTAAGGTCGCAGCGCACGATAGGAAGATTGAGTGTAACTGACCGTCGAATATGCAACGGCTCTTCTGTATTCTGATTAGCTGTATTTTCTAAGGCATGGTATAAAAAAGGACATACGGACGGAAAAACTTGAAGAAGATTGAAACAGAATGAACTAATGGTTTTTGAAAACTTGTTAGCCTAACTAGTTTTTCAAAGTTCATTTCTGTCGTTTGTAACGTGTGATATGGTTCGATATAATGCTTAGAAGACAATTTGCTTTGATGACACGAAGCTGGAATTTTGTCATTCACAAGTACATGTAATTACCAAGTTTCCATAGAGCACAAAGCCCCGTAGTTGACAACCGTGACGACCCCTTAATGCCAAACAGCACTTTTTCGTCGTCGTTGCTATCTTAGACTACATGGAAAATTTAATATAATTAGAATGGCACTGGGCGGCTGTTTCTTCCCAAGCGAAATATGTTAAGTAAGACATACACATAACATGGCATGTAAGACTTACATAGATTAGTTTATTGCGATCCATTGAATCGTACTTGCAATAATGGATCAAGTCATCTCCCTAGAAACAAGTAAAAAAATATTAGAATGCAATCATAAAAAAGGAACAGAATACCTTGATTATTGGTACTTAGTTTCGGTGGCCTCTTAATTTCACGTTTTTGCGATTGTAATAAATTCGTGAGATTAAAGACCCGCGAAAATAGATCCTCGCGAAATTAAAGCACACAAAATTTAATTCCCACGTAGAAAATTAAAAACACAGAAAAAATTATTTACATAGTAATAACATATACAAGATACGTATCGAAAAATACACAAATTGTTTACTGGTTTTACTGCTACGCTCGATTTTTTTTAATGACGTTTACTTAATTTGCAAAGATTTTCCACATTGCTTGTTCCAGTTTATCTAGAAATTGCTTAAAACTTCAGACTTAAAATGACGTCGAGAACGCGAAATCGCGAAATTTAATGCTCTTTTTTCATATTTGGCTGTTGAAATCGCGAAAGTAAAACCCCGCGAAATAATTTTTCACCAAAATCGCGAAATTATATGCCAATAAGGTAGGCGCGTCAACTTCCAAGCCGAGCCAACGTTTTTTTTTTTTCTTTTCATGGATTCTAAACGGTTTGACACGTTTTGTGAGGAAACGAAAAGAAGACTTGCCCAGGGTAGCTTGGCCGGTAGGCGGGTGACACTTATACCCAGGACAAATAAACTAAGCCTAAGGGCTCTCCTCTTTTATAAAAGCTGGTACACAGCTTATTGTACTTTGCTAATCAACTTTATCTTCGATAGATTTGCTAGCCATGGCAGTTTAACATGCAATTAAACTTCCAGCGTAGGCTAGTCCATGCACCGTCAAAAACAAGCCTTGACGCGCGGTTAGACTTTTCGAAGTCTTATTCGGTCCTATTTAGGTATTTCTTAAAACCGCCAAAAGATATTTTCGTCTCTTATTCCTGCAACTACCTAGTTACCCTTTCACTATTCAAAGCCTTCATTTACTCAGTCAGAACTAATAGCGTAAAAACCTTCACCTCTGTGCGCGCTTTGGTCAAAAAGAAGGAAAATTTTTGACATCAGCCATAAACAGTCTGTTATACATTACAGAAAATGATCAATCAGGCACGGGATATAGTGTATTAAAAAAGGGAAAGGTTTTTACACTCTGTACAGGCCTTGGTTATCAAAGGATTAAAGTAGACTAAAATTTCCTCTGAATTAGTCGTATTCATCTCACCCTAATTTTGCTGCAGCCATTTTATATGACATGCTACAAAAGAGGGTAAAGGGGCAAGAGAGTTAATCCCCGGCCCATATAGACCCTATGCTAGCAATGTTAGGATTTATAGAATATTAGAAAATGTTTTTTTCAAAATCAGTCGGATTTTATTCGCAAATGAATTGACGCGTTATGCCTAACAACGACCTAACAATACAGTACGTGGTCCTTGGTCCGGACGAAAAAGACGTAAATGAGTATTTTTTATCTTAGAAGAGGAGCAGTGAGCTGAAATTTGTCCTGAAATTTGTCCTTCCTAGTGGCAACGCCGCCAAAGTGCTACTGTAACAGCATTCACCCGCTAATCCACCCAGCTACCCATGGTAACTTTTGATATGTTAAAATCCTTTTTCCGGATGAAAATGACTGAAATTCAATTTTCCTGATTTCAAAAACGACGCTGATAAAGACACGGGTTCGATTAGCAACCTCTGCGACGGAAATGACTCCGAGTATATTTCCGTGAAGCTCGGGAAGGAATGTCGGAGGATTAGAGCATCAGAAATTGAGCATAGAGGGCAGTCATAATCTAACAACATAGATAAAGACAATGATCAAATAGAACAGTAACCGAAACTACTGTTACTCACTGGCTGAATATTGATTTCCTTTCTAAAAACTTGTATGTCCTGTAAAGCAAAGTGTAAGATCAGCAAATCCATTACTATAAGCATATCTTAACGCTCTTTGGTATTCTTGGGACAGTCTCAAGGACTAAGAAAAGATGGCATGTTTCACTGCATAAGACAAACGGCTTTGTATATTTTAAACGAACATAATCAAACCTGAAAATTGAAGTCGTAATTGTTATCCCGTCCAATCTCAGGGAGTTCTTTCCCGTTTCGAACATGTTTGGTCCAGATAGCACGACCTACCACAACAGGTACAAGCAAAAACAAAACGATTAACGCAAAAAAAAAGCAAAAAAAGTCAGTCTATCGTCAGACAAAACTGAAACTCCTGTCTCATTCCCTCCCTTGGAAAATATCAAAATAGGACAAGTTTTTGTTCTGCAAAAATGCTGTACTCCATATGAAGAAACATTTAAGGCTTCGTGTTTTGTTTGTTTCTTATTTGTTGTTGTTGTTGTTGTTGTTGCTTTGTCAGTCTCTCTCTTATACTGGCGTCGTTGCATCGTAGAAAGAATACACCAGGATGACAATACAAGCCGCTTCTTTACGTTAAATTTGGTCGTTATATCCTTGTATCTCTTTGCGTCAGAAGGCGCAAAGGCCTTTTTGTTAAATGTGTTTGTGCTAATATCTACGTCATACGTTACACCAAAACAAAAATCTGCAGACTGGTGCCCTAAACCGGCCAATAGAGCAAATTCAGTGGGTAACAAGGAACATGCGGGTGTGCATAGTTACTGAAGAATAAACTTCCTATTGTATTACTTACCTGCCAGGTGGGTGTGCAGTAAACCAGCAAATACGTTGATTCCTCCTCCTGGTAAGTTTGTCGATTTAAGACTGGACTGAAGATGAACGACACTTGTTAGAACTCCTTCACCTACGGTGTAATCTATGCCGTTATTTTTGGTTTGTTATTAGGTGAATTTCCACTGTCGAGTACTCTTACGAGAGTGCCTAAATTTGTTACGCCCGTAAATACGATAGAGGAAATGTGTCAAGCGTAAACGTCAAAGTTGAGCGCGTATCAACTTTTACGTTTTCGCGCGACCTTCCATACGTTGCCTTCATTTTATTCACCCACTTTAAATTTCCCGACAGCGGAAATTTACCCTATCAAAACCTGAAGAGTCAAATGGGTTGCAACCGGGCTCTATGGACTGTACCAATTAGTACATGTAGTATCCTGAGTTTCCATTTTTATAACCCTTAGAATGAGACAAAACACTTGTTGTAAACAAGCATTAAGGTGTTGCAAAACAGACGTAAACGAACTTTCCGTGACTAAGACGAAATTCTCACGAAAGATAAAATAGAACCCAAACGTTATATGAAAAGATAACAAGTAAATTAAATTATATTTACCCAAAGCAAAAAAGGCAATTCTTCAATTTCGTTTGCTCATTGATTATTATAAAATTTCCTTTCATATTTTTCAGTTGTATTGCCATAACAGTATATATAATTCTCTTCTAATATACCTCACTACACTCATGGGTACAGTAACCGATAGTCATCCAGTTCTTCCGTTTAGGTGGGATAATAAACCACTCATCTACCTTCCTACCCACGCTGACAATTCCACTGTCGTACTCACGAAGCTCATCGGTGTAGTAAAGTGTAACACCAGAGCTATCCTCTTGACCTGAAATAATGAAAGACAGGCGTCCTGTTTTATAGTTCTTCTGTGTGATGTGAAGTATATGAAATAATTCATATTTGAACTGCGGTTGTAGATGAAAGTGAAGAATGATCGTCGCAGTGAATTTTCCAATTTAAGCAATTGGAAAGAAGAAGCCTGAAAAAAATCAGGGCTTCAACGGGATTCGAACCCGTGACCTCCGCGTTGCCAGTGCGTTGCTCTACCAACTGGGCTATGAAGCCACACATTGGGAGCGAGGTCAATTTATTGAGTTCATATCTCCCGTGAGGAGTGAAATGATGTGAAGTATATGAAATAATTCATATTTGAACTGCGGTTGTAGATGAAAGTGAAGAATGATCATCGCAGTGAATTTTCCAATTTAAGCAATTGGAAAGAAGCCTGAAAAATCGACGGGTTCGAATCCCGTTGAAGCCCTGATTTTTTTTCAGGCTTCTTCTTTCCAATTGCTTAAATTGGAAAATTCACTGCGATGATCATTCTTCACTTTCAGTTCTTCTGTGTGTACGTCAGCATAATTTCTACGTTTTGTGTTCGCCAAGTGTAGGTGTATCCGGATCCCTAAGTCTTCTTCTTCTTCTTCTTCTTTTATTTTATTTTCATTTATTTCTTATTTATTTATTTGTTTATTGTTAACGATTAAAATCCGGTTCCACTGACAAGAAATTAAGAATAGGCAGGATCAAGAATCTGGAATCCAGTGAGTGGAATCCAGAATCCAAGACTATTATCTTTGTAATAAGACATGGGGCGAATCAGTATTCTACTCAAATTCACGTCATATCCTTATCTTAATTGAATTTTTACTGATAGCCCCGACGTCATTTACATTTTTGATGTCATTTCCCGATATGCAGAGGCAAATTTTACCATTTTGACACTTTGAAAAGATTAAAAGGCTGGTATAATGACGAATGTCTCAGTAATTAACACAATACCGAATTCTTTATATACCGTAAAATTCCGAAAATAAGCCCCGGAGCTTATAGTTTTCAAAGGCCCTTTTTGAGGGGCTTATTTTTGAAGGGGCTTATATTCGGAGGGGCTTATGTACGGAGGGAAAATTGCGTTTCAAAATCGATTGGGCTAGCGTGTAGTGGGAAGGAAAATTACCATTTTTGCTTTGTTTTACTTTGTATTCGAGGGCAAATTCCAAGTACAAGCCGGCAAGAGGCGACCGGCAAATTCCAAGTACAAGGGGCGATTTAACGGAGGGTTTTTTGCGTTACGATTTTGGGGGGCTTATATTTGGAGGGGCTTATACATGGAGAGGCTTATTTTCGGAATTTTACGGTAGTTTTTTATTCACTCACTGTTGACGTTGTTTTTAATTGTTTTTATTGTTTCTTTTTTTAACTGTTATGTTTTTTATTTCTTAGATGTTTTTGTTTCTCTGTTTTCGCTTTCAAGGACTGAGACGATATGACCCGCTAATCCAGCCACCTTTATTAAACAAGCTTGGCCAATAATTCATTTATTACATGATCGAGAAAAACGTTTTTTGTTGAGGAACCAGCGTAGGAAATCCTGGAAAAGATGGGTGTATCTTGCACGCTTGGGTAACGAATGAGAACGTTTATTTGCACTAATTGTATCCCTGAAATTGTAGCCTCCCACGATGACGTTCTTAGGGCTTCGTCACACCTTCCTGCCTCACGAGCGACTTTATTTTGCGCGCTCGCGGAATAGCCATACAATTAGGACATTTACGGTGCCGCCAAACGGTGTCTGGTTATTGCGCTTTTCAAAAACACGCGAATTCCGAAGTTCAAAAGCTAACTGACGTTTGCGTTTTTCGCTGGCGTCAATCATCTTAGCGGACATTTTAGGAAACAGAACTTTACTTTAATGGGTTCAAAAAGTGATGGTTTGTGAATTGTGATTGGTGGATTTCGATCTATCTTGTACATGTGTGAATTTGTGTTTCAAGGTTCGTTGCTTGGGAAGGGTAATCATAATTGACGGCAGCGAAAAAGCAATTGTGAAAGCGGCTTTTGAAATTCAGAATTCGCGTGTTTTAGAAGGCGCAGTGAGAGAGAAATCATTGTGTACTAGCAAAGATTGTATATTATGTATATTATGTCTATTCTATTTTGTATTTCTTTCTTTTTCTTCTTCTTCCTTTTTTTTTTTTTTTTTTTTTTTTAAATACCAGTCAGTAGCTTATCATACCTACGATGTTTCCTGGGTTATCATAGTGCATTTCTAGTAGAAAATTCCTTGGAGAATCTTTTTCTCCAAGCGGGAAACCAGCATGTGGGGGATAGTAGAAAGCCTGCAATATAACGGGGAAGGAAAAGAATCAACAATAAACAACCCAACAATTTATTCATTAACAAAAAGATTAAGTTATACAAAATTGGATACGCCGCATCCAGTTTAGCTATTAAGCTAATCTAGGCGGGACAAGACAAGAAAAAGGCGATAATAAACAATTATGAGGGGTTAAATTCCACGTACAGTAATTTGTTATTTCAACTATAGTACAACTACTTCAGTTTTATTTTTTTTATTTTTTTTTTTCTTCTGCAGAGTTTTAATTTTACTCATTTAATGATATATTAGTTGAAATAATCAGCATGATTATTTCATCTTCACATAGTTATTTATAGTTATGCCAGTATGTACGGGGCGTTCAAAAGCATCCCCGACTTCATGCCTGATACGGATCAGGCTTCTGTTTAGAGTCGTAACGGTCAGTTAACTCACCACTGCGTGAAGTGTGAAGTCAAATTATTTGTGCGTCAAGCATTTAGCATGAAAGTACTAATTGGGGACACTATTTTTATGGAGCCACCATTTTACATGGTCTTCCGAGCCACGCCAAGGTCTACCCGTTTGCAGGGCAAAGGTAGTACTCATTTCTCAGTTATTTTAAGACCTGGAGTATTGATCCGGTCCCTGAAATCGTAACCGCGACCTCCCATTGTGCAATTAAGCGCTCTACCGACTGAGTTAATACTGCCGCTGTAAAGCTATGTGTCTCCAGTTACATTGCCGAGTCTACCGATAAAGTTCACTAACATTATCATATAGTGGCGGATCCAGACCGTCCGATAACGGGGGGAGGTGGTCATTCAGACCCTGAGATAAGGGAGAGCGGTCTTACAAAAATCTTTTTCGGCCCTTTGGGCCTCAGTTTGGTCCAAAAATAGGGGGGGGGGGCGGGCTCTCCGGCCCCCTCCCCTGGATCCGCCATTGTCATATTATGGAACTAGTCAAAATTAATTCATTATTTTTCTCGACGTGTGTCCCACGGTCCTTCAAGATAAATAACGGAATATTCCTGCAGGCGATCTCATTTCAAATTACCAGGTTTCAGTTGACATTTGACGTGTTTGGCTATGGCTTAATTGAACAGAGAGGTCCATACCTGTCCTCCTACCGCCCAGGCAGCTACAAGACTAGAGTCCCTGCACTTAGCATAGGCCATATTGGGAAGATCGTCGCAGTCGACACCCTTATCAAAATCTTTCTCGACGAAGTTACCCTCGCACTCGTATAACAGGAAATGATGTACGAATCCTTCGTTTCCTTTCTGTATGTAAGGCTCAAACTGAAAATTGAAATCGATAAAAGGTGATCTACAGAGAACGAAAACTGTACTGAAATTCCTAATTCGGAGTTCCGACGCTCTTGACTGCCTTTGAGTTTGTGTTGACGAAAATCATGCTGTTGATTTTTCTTACCCTGGCTGTAGTTTGTCTTTGTCCTTCACTTTTTTTAATATGGGCAAACAAGGATGAATTTTGTTTGAGGGAATCTCCCTAAAAACTACAATGATGAGCTATTGGCTGTAGATGTGACTAATGGTAAGATTTTAAAAAGTCAAATAAAATCGGCCCCTTAATTGTCCTATGTCCTTGTTTTATATAATATATAAGTTTATATACATCATATACCGGGAGCGTTTAGTTTTGCCTCGCGATTTCATTGAGACCTTGCAACAAATCAGGACTCACGTCCTATTAACCAACCTTGGTGATGTGGTGTTTGGAATTTAATTCTGGACCTTTCAGCAGAGCACACCAATAAGTTGTTTCTTTCGCAGGGATGGTTACCTATAGACAAGACAAATTGCAGTAAGAATTATCAATTAGTGACACAATAGACAGCTAGCAGGAAAACGCATAGGCATCAGTAAGTTTATCTTCTTGGTTATGCGCGATTTTTTTCTTGAAAACAACGCGTTCGAACAAATTATTGTAAACGACGAAATCACAGCTTCTTGGCCATCAAATATGTTTCCCAGTGTATTAAACGTTACAAACAACAAAAACAAACTTTAAAAAACTGTTTGGCTAATAATTGTTTTAAAACCCACAATTTCAAACCGTTTTAAATTTTATTTTCTTCAGTCAAGTTTATCCATTGATGCCTAGAACATAAATTTCGTTTTTATATTTGCCCGTGTTATTAATTCCTTCTTTTAATGTTTTGCGCGATTATTTTCATGTTCACTCGATTTGCTGACAGCCTGAGTTCCTACTGTTGGAATTTTGACAATATTCGGGTCGATACACCTCCTTTGAATACATGTAAGAGTTTTCGACATCGAGAGAAGGTTTTTCGGTGAATAACTAATCAAACTCACGAGTAATTCACCTATGGAACATTTTATAAGCTTATTGCGAATGCTGCTGTTTTGATTTTTCTCGCACAAGTTTCTACAAAACATACGATAATTCCTCGCGAAGCGAGGCGCGGAGCGCCGAGCGAAGTGAGTTTATAATCTCGTCGCGCGCAGTGTGTGAACCGCGCGTGGGTCCTAGCGAGCTGCAAAGTCGCAACTTTCATCTTTACTTGTATATATCCGATGGTGTCCGCCATGACGTCATACAGTAGTGACGTCACGGCGCATTTTTGTCTCTAGGCAACATTCGACTGAAAGCAATTTCAAATTCCCATCAATGACCAAAGCACTCATGAAGAGCTGTGTTTTCGTCGTCTGCAAAACAATGTTTACTATCGGTGAATCTCAAGCCATTTCTCATGCAAACAGAACAGCAAACACAAGAACGCCGAATTGTCAATCTTCGCAGGGGAAGATTTGACACCGAAAAATCCTCTGGAGCGAAGAACGCCGACTTGAAATTCAACGGCGCAAGCAACAAAGATGGATGGAGATGGTGGCAACAAACAGCGGAGCAGAGAGAACATCACTCAATGAATTTCAAAAGCTAAAGTTCTTTAAGAGCAAATGGAAGCGATTTTGGATAATTAGCCTTATAAACATGAGCGAACATCGCGGTAACAAAACACGTTTTGCTCGCAGACGAGTTTGTACCGTATCGTCCTAGACTGTTGGGCTTCCATACTCTACATGTAAATGCGATGAAATGCATTTACGTTGGGTTTTCACTGTCCAAACTGCAGTCATTCTTCTGAAAAATATCTTTGAACCAATGTTTAATAAGGCTCGAAGGTTTTAATAATAAAAATTCCACGAAATTGTGCGTGTGTTCCACGTGGTCTACTGGTAAAGCTTTCGCCCGGTGCACCGAAGGGCCCGAGTCCGAATCTGGGCAGTACGTTTTTCTCTTCGCTTCCTTTCTTTTCTTTCCTTCTTTTTTTTCTTTTCATTTAGTTTTCATTTTAGGTATAACAGTTTTGTCATGTTTCTGTATATAGCTCACAATTTTTGATTGACAAATTTTCTTCTCCGCTTTACTTGCCGTTCCCCCCAAGTCCTTCGCGAGGTCCTGCGATTTACGTATTTTTAGTTACATCAAGATGTTTTGCTTTTCGCGAGCTAATCACGCAAGCACGAATTTGAAAAAGTTTTGAGTTGAAAACTCGACAAGTTTACTTTATTTACCCATTTCCTCGTCGGTCGAAACTTGAAAAATCTTTAGAAACATGCCGTGTCAATTTTTTCTCTTTTGAAGCTTCTTGAGCTGACATTTTAAGCGCGAAAAACCCGTATTTTGGAAAGTATCTTTTTTGCAAAACAAAGACTGATTATGCGTACAAGCTTTGTGTACAAGACTTGGCGACTGCTAAGAATTTCTCTTTTAATCAATGTTCTAAACAAGAGAGTTTTGCTTTGTTCCTCGGGAAAGTTATTTTATAAAAGCAATAGAAAACGTTTTTCCTGTGTTTGCATATCCTGATATAAACACTCTAGGGGTTGGGAGAATTCTCGACAGTTATGCAAACCCGAGACGAAGTCGAGGGTTTGCATAACTGTTGAGAATCCTCCCAACCCCTCTCGTGTTCATATCAAGAAACGTTTTCTATTGCTTAAGTGTAGGTTATTGGCTAGGAAACTGATCTTCCGTTTAAAATATCTTCCTCATAATGAAGAACCTTTTCATTCCCAAACCCCATAAGGTAAAATTAATGGATGCATGACAACGGATAACTTGATCAATAACTACGTCCTATTCAACGAAAACTGATAGAAGAAGAAATAATAAAGAAAGAAAACTTCGATAAATGTCAGGCAGTCCTAGGTTGAGAACAGACCAGTTTCTTTAAACTTCCCTGAGGACGTTGCGTGTACAAAGACGTTTTTTTCTCTTCTTTCTTTTCGAAAAGATCGGCGAGCGAGCGAGAGCGAGAGCGGCGCTGGCGGTCAATAAAGCCCCCGCGGATTTGTTTTTGATCACGCGCGCTACTGAGCACACTGACCCTGCCAGCAGTAGCTACTTATATTTCGTACGCCTGGCTGAGTCCGTATCGAAAAAACTGGCTTCTGCTCTCGAGGCAAAGATAAATTTCTTCGTTAACACAGTTACAGGGACTTTTTGGCGCTTTTGTGCGACTTCGATCTAATTTTAGCCCCAATTCTATGGAATTTTTCAGTCTTTATGCAGCGGTTCCATAGGGTGCAAGTAATGAAAATTTTCATCGCCTCAGCTCTATGTTTTTGCTTGTTTTTGGTAACTCACTCCAAAAAAAAATGATATCGCGCCGACAGTTTACAGCGCTAAAAGCGCTGAACAAATAGCACGGTATCGTACTTCTGCCGTGTCATTTACAATATCATTTTTTTTTGCGTCTTTCACCTACAATGATTATTCTAGCCTGAGTATCAGGCCTTCCTAAGGGGCTAGGGGAGAGGAGATTTTAGATGGGGGAGGGGGGAGGGGGAGAAGAGAAAGGAAGGCCTGACACAAAACCATTCAGCAAATCGTGTGACACATCCAAAATCTGGATGTGGCAGTGATTGGATAACACACAATACCCACTGACGTCACCGACCGCAAGAGCGATCGGCAAGGAGAAGCCATTGAAATTTTTCATAGATGTTTTGATTTCATGTTACCAGTATGTGATACTTTTATGGACAGAGACGTAGAGAGGAATTCAAAAAGGCTCTAGAGGGCGCTCTCAAATTCTTTCCTGGAATAAAAATAAAACCCGAGCAAGAATTGTGTTTTCAAGGCCTTGTAGTTTAAAGGGAAGATGTACTCGGAGTATGGAAAAGCCTCACTGTACCAGCTTCTGCCGAAACTATGTCCGAGTATTGGTTTCACAAGACCGGGACAAAGAAGACGATATTAGTGTTTCAGATATCTAAGTTCTGATTTACAACATCCTGCCGTTAAAAGGGTATTGTTACTGTAAATGAAAATAGAGCGAGGCAGCCATGTATTGAGATAGCCGACAGCACCAATGCTTTTAAAACGCTTGACTTTGCTTGTGGCGGTTACGATAGTGTACGTGATTGGAATTCGTTCGCTTCCTCTTCCAAAATTTTCTCACTTTTGAAATGTCTTAAGCTCAAGCGGGCGCCATCATATTTCGCCAACGGGATTGAACCAGGGGCACCCAACGAGAATATAGTTCAAAACCACATAAACATGGCATTTTTGAACGTATTTTAGTATTTAAACAGTAGATAAAGGCATATTTTTATCCCCTAAAAATTTTTCATCTGTTCGGATTTCCTAGCTGAAAGTCTAGTGATCCGAAAATTATAGGGATCAAACCTTACCTTTTCGAAAATTTCAGCCAGAAACAAGGCTTCCGAAAATTCTAGGTGACCTTTTTAGGGTAAAAATCCGTTAAAATGGGCAATTATACCATTTTTTAGATGTTCGAAAATCCTAGGAGAGGCAGGCAAGCAACAAATTTTACAAAAAATGATCCGAAAATTCTAGATCTCAAATCGTCTTCCGAACAGATAATTTTCCGAAAATTGTCGTTGGGTGCCCCTGTTGAACTTTGCTATAGGCTCTCACTTCTTTTTGAACTTGTAACAGCTTTCACGAGCTCTCTGTGAAGTGGTGGAATTTGCTGCTGCTTGATAATTTCTAGGCATAGGTGTTTCACCATAGCACCTTCCTATTTAGTCTTGCAGCTCCTTTCAACCACCCGAGAAACGAGGGATAACATCAACTTTTTAGCTGCCAGACAAGCGCCTTATGTAACTCTGTAAACAAAAGCAATTTACAATTTTCCGGGCACACGTTTATTTACAAACAGAGCGTTGGCGATCTTACACTAGCACAATTCCTAAAACATGTATAATTCCTCAAAAACGGCAGGTTTAACATTACAAGTATTCGAAAACTCCTCATTGAAGGTTTCAGAAAAAAGGGAAATCGTAGCAACACAAGCTCCGGAGCTCGGCCAGAACGTAAAGTGAGATTTATTTTAGGAGAGCTTTTTGACACGTGAAGCTGACAACTCAATGACCGGAAGTGATTTTGATTGGATGGTATCGAATCATGCTGTGTGGGGGTGGAAGGCTCCAGTAAAAGAATCTGTGTCAGGCGTTTCTCTCCCTTTTCGCTTCCATCTTTCCCCTTTTCCCCAGAGACGCCTGATACTCAGGGCTATGATTATTCCGACTATATTATTTCCTGTTGTGGACGAGGATAAAAACTACTAGATTCTTATCTAGTGCAAAAAAAACGTATTTAGTGAGAAATTTTCGCTGGTTCTAATAAGAACAAGGAATTGAGAAGGTAATTGAAGTGGTTGTAGACTGAACTACCCTTATCCTTCTCTTCCGCGGCCCCTTATTCCCTGGCATTGTGTATTGTTTCACTGGGGTGGGGCAGGTTGTGCAGCCATTTCATACATTTTTTTAAAAGCAAGATGTACCGTATTTATTCGATTAACCGCCCTGGGCCCTTACTAAATTCTTGAACCTTGAGAGTGGGCGCTTATAAAATTTTCACCCTTTTCAACAACTGTGGTATGTACATTTTTCAACAAAACAGTAAATGGTAAGGCTTATTTGAGTTTGAGTGGGAGTGGGCGGGAGGTAGCGTGGGGTGGGAGTGGGCGCTTATTCGAGGCTGGGCGCTTATTAACTTTTTCCGCCTTTAGGATGGGCGCTTATTCGAGGTGGGCGCTAATTCGAGATTGGGCGCCTATTCGAATAAATACGGTATGCTGGAAAAAGAGTTCGCGTGAAATGTTTTTCTCCCTTACATTCTTTGTAGTCATAGTGTATTTTTTCCAGCCAGTCTCACTGATGTTTCTTTTGTCTAAACTGTTCAGCAGCA
The DNA here is from genome assembly GCA_942486035.1 of Porites lobata. Lineage (NCBI taxonomy): Eukaryota > Metazoa > Cnidaria > Anthozoa > Scleractinia > Poritidae > Porites > Porites lobata. The sequence goes on along the minus strand of CALNXK010000146.1, from coordinate 1,271,305 downwards.
GGATGGTTTTAGCTCCTCTGAACTCATGGTATTTGATCTCTGTAGATGACTCTGGGTCTTCAGAATGGTACGCGAACACAACCTTGGTAGCTCCCACCTGCAACAAAAAATGCGATGATGCAAAAATGGATCTTTAGGCAAGTGTTTCAGCAGCTTAATGTATACCTTTAATCAGCCTGAGAAAACAGCCGACGTCTCGCGACGCTAGCCCTGGTTTTCCCTTGAAATGACGTCTCAGAAACGACCGCAGAAATTCCATACTGATTACGTGTCACTACCTATATTTGGGTAGTGTTTCTGATGGGTCGTGCCGCGTGGGAAATTTTCTTTAAACAATCAGAAGCACTACCAAGATCTGGGTAGTAACGCCTCATCAGTGTAGAATTTCTCTGCTCGTTTCTCAGACGTCATTTTGAGGGGAAACCAGGGGTGGCGCCGCGAAATGACGGCTGTTTTCTCTTCTAATTCAACCTTCAATTCAAATTTGCCACACTTAAGTACAAGAATAAGAGCTTTGATAAAATCAGAATAAACAAAGATACTGTACAGTAAGTGGCGAGGAAACCTTAATGAAATAAATAAGATTGTATAAGAAAGGCCGCAGTTTATAGAGAGTGAGATATGCCGCAGAATCTGATTGGAGTTGAGTTTTTAACACGACGATCATCACAAAAAATATTATTTTATTTAAGTTGTAATGTTATTTTTTAGAACCACAATTCAGATAATAATTCACAAAAAAGACGAATATAGATTACCTCCAGTTTTCTGTCGCTATTGTCACACGTGTCAAATTTTCTCTTAAACTTAAGGAGAGTTTTGCCGCCGCTTTCTTGAAATCCAATGAGTTCGTAATCTTGCTGTTTATCCACCGGTGGAAGCACTCTCGCGTCAGCGTAACGATCCTATAATCAAAACGTTAAGGAAAGGGGACCCAGTATTTAATAGTACGAGTCTCCCCCGCCCCTTCCCTTCTCGGCCTAGAGAGCCTGCGAAACGTCTCTAGCGGCGACGAGCGAGGAGAGACGGCTGTAGGTTACAGAAGGGCTAACAGTAGCGCTTTTCTCCCTTCCCCTTCCCCTCCCCCTCCCCTTTTTGCGCCCGCATTGCTGGTTAGGCTAATTAACAGATACAGTCCAATCCCGGTAACTCGAACCCTCTATAACTCAAACCTCCCGCTAACTCGAAACAATTTACATTTCCCTTCAGATCGTTTTCTACATAATTTTATCCTCGATAACTCTAACTCCCGATAACTCGTACTTTTTTCTATTTCCCTTGAAGGTTCGAATTATCGCGAGTCGACTGTATTTTTATTTGGCTGTACAAAAGTCGTGTAAACGTTCTGGTTTTTATATTTCATATTTCACGCTCATACCTTAAAGACAGTTCAATTACAGCAGTTTAAGTTCTACACTAGGTATATTTATAACATTTTATAATATTTTTACAAACGGCGCTCCTACCGGGACGGTATTTATGGGGGATTTGTCAGCTCGAGATAACCCCTGGGGCATTTGACTATATACAGAACGGCTGATATTTCACTGCTCTCTCGTTTGTTAGCAGTTTAAAAAAAATGACAAAAACAACTTTCTAACAAGAAAGCTTTTCTTTGCGGGTTAAAATAACATTTTAGATCCAAGCTAAACATGTTGAAACCCTGTAACGCCACAAGAAAACGCTAATACTAAGCGGTAATACTCCAGGGGAGGGTACTCCCTTCTAAGGGCTTAATGGGGACGTGCGGCCAGCCAGGGTATGTTTTTCGGGATTTTTGTCTTAAACAGGGTATCGAATTTATCATTTTTTGTCTTAATCAGGGTATTGATTTATCAATTTTTGTCTCAAACAGGATATCTTTTCTTGGATGATAAACAGCAAAATTTTGACAAGCTCTAATGTTAATTAATATTGACTTCCGTTGACTTAAACAGGGTATCAAAAATCGGAATTCTGTCTTAAACAGGGTAGGAAAATCAGCGATATTTGTCTTAACAGGGTCAGGGTATGAGGGGCTGCGCCGCACCTCCCCACCCAGGGATATATCGAGTGCCCCCCCCCCCCGGGTTATACTAAACGCTACGTGTACGCCTCCCACGCAGACGTTCTTTCTGGTTCGTTACGCGTTCCTACCCCACGTGGGGCAGGAACGCGTGACGAAACCGTGGGAGGCTACAATAGTTTTAACTATAACCCGAACCAGGTTTAACTGGCTGCATTTGACATGAATGCCACTCAGTCAAAGTAATTATACCCGGACAAAAAGTTATGCAGGACTAGCTACCATAGCCTACGTTGCAGCCGGGACCTACATGATAACTCGATATATCGCGGATTTAGACTTTTATTTGCGACACATTCTAACGCACCGGGTAAACGCGTAACAAACGCGAATCTTTTGCTAGGTATATATTTCACGGCACAGTCAGCAGGAAACTTTTAGGAAGTGTTTTATGTCCGCGTCATTGCCATATTTATTAGTTACGCAAGCCATGCATCGATTCTGGGCAAAGTAAAAAAAAAAACCTTAGAACTTAAGCTGCATGAAAAATATCAGAACCAGACCATATATTCATTGTATTTAATATTGTGGGATAAAATCATATCCTTACCCTTGAAACAAACAGTACCTTAGGACATCATACACTTTATGGATGAATGTCAAGAGTGCAAGACTTTCCTGGAACATCGAAGGGTCTCAAATTAATAACAGTACTACTGCTATTATCGCTCTCAATAAAAATGTATTTCTTTTGTTCTTAAGATTTGATTTGCTTTTTTGGGGGGATTACGTCATTCGCAATCGAGTTGTTCTTTATGAAGCCCACGTGAACCAAACAGGATTGACGTTCTTCTGAATGCCGCGGTACAACAACAATGTTTTGACAACACCAAAGTATTTAACAGTATCCTTACCGTTAGATAACCCTGGTTATCTTTGACCCATCCGATTACAACATCACTGTCAACCATTTGTCCAGAACCAGTGGAGAACCCAAATCCAACCCATCCAGTGGTCTCCGCCTCCAAAGCAAAAGAAACTGTTTCAGCGTCCCAATCAACGGTCCAAAACAGCTTCATCTTCTCCTCTCCGTCTAAAACAGCATAGTGAGCGTATTCCGAGAGTAAATCTGCGGAAGCGGTGTAATAAAAGGCTGCGAGATAAAAGAGAAACCAAAGTGGACCAGCCATCTTGCTTGCTCTGCTGATACTGTAGACTGAAACGCCGTACTACGTACCACGTGCGTTTTGAAAAGACATCTGATACATTTTATTTGTTGCTCTATTTTTGGTGGGGAAGAGGGTGGGGAGACACCTATGACCCGGGGTAATCCAAAAAATCCGTAGTGCTTCCAACAATACCTAAAAAAAATCCCTGCACCAAAAATTAACCCCTAAAAACTCCCGGACCGAATTTTTTTTTTTTACTTTTCCTGAGACAATCGCGTTCATGTATCTCAGTGTTTGAGGTGAGATAAGTAACATATGGGAAACAGAGTGGCTATTGCTGAGCAGGAAAGTGTTCTTAAACTGCGGTTTGGATTAAAATAGCCGCAAAGCAAGTTTGATTGTATTTTGTTCGCAGAAAAACACAGAGTACGAGCAGCCTCTCTTTTTTCTTAGTCCGTCGAGCAAAACGCGCGTGACTGAAGGCGTCTCTCGCGCGCGTGCACTCTCCTCACGAAATCTGAAGACTGAAAAGAGAGACTGCTCGCGCGCATTCTAAGAAATACGCGGCCGGGATACGAGGGTACTACCACAAATCTTCAGATTGTTTTGACTACCCAAAAACAGCTCTACTAAAACCAAGGCAACCAAAAAAATACTTACCAAAAAAATCCCGGAGTCGAAAATTTCAAACTCCAAAAAAATCTTTGATTATCCGTATCACTTGAAATGCGCATTTCTCATTTTTAAAGGAGCTGTGTCACGAAATTCAGCCAAATTAGGAAGTTACAAAATGCCCGTTAAATTAAGAGAAACATAGGAATAACCGCTTAAAACTTTAAAGGAAGGTTGAAATATCATAACAGATTCAACAGATATCACGGATGGGCAAAACTGCAGAAGATTGAAACGGATTGAAATTAGGGTTTTTGAAAACTGTTCGGCCTAACAGTTTTTCAAAGTTGATCCCTGCCGCTTGCAACTTCAAGAATAATGTTCAGGAGACATATTTGTTTGTCTCGGGTCTCTGATTTTGTCATTTACATGTAATTTCTTTGCTTACTTTAAGTTCCAAAGCGATTGAGCGCGAGTAATTAGCAAAATTAAACAAAATGAACTGGACTGCCGTGACACAGCCCCTTTAAAACAGCGAGAAATGGTATTTTTGTGCTTTACATCCACAATAACACATAAATAAGCACTTTGCATGATTTTAGCCACACGATTTTCTTTTATTGTTGAAAGAAATTGAAAAATCATGTACTTTCACTCAAAAATGGCTTAACCACCTGCTACTTATGACGTCATATCTGGTAACCATAGAAACTGACCATCACTGAACTTGTCTCAAAATGTGCGCGAGGTATAAACAAACAGCTACTGAAAACGTCAGGTGGTGACGTTTTATCCTCTAGGAAAAAACCAAGGAAAACCTGACAGAGGGTTATGTCCGAGGGTTAATACGAACCAATTCAACGAGGTATCGCAGAGTTCAAGGGTTCGAATCCCATACAAGCTTTAATTTTCTTCAGGCTTTCTTTTCGCAAGTGCAAAAGTTGCGTCTATAACTGCCATGATCTTTCATATAATTCTTCACCCCGTAGTTCTCATATATGATTTTCATATGTTCATAAAAATATCGAGACAAAACAACTTTAGCTAGTTAAAGCTAGACTTTAATCCTTTTTTGCCGCCAAAAAGCCGGCACTTTTCGCTACTAGTGGGCTATAACATATAGCCTAGTAGTAGCTCAACCAATCAGAAAGCAGCATTGATAATAGACCTCTAGCTGGATTTTACTAACATGGATTAGCCAACAAAGTTGTCAAAACTTGCAGAGGAAAGAAAAGAATATGGAAAGGGGAAGTTGGGAGAGACACTGGGCAGCTATATATATATGGGTACCATTTATTTTACTCAGTCCTAGGCCAAACGTCGAAATTTTTTATGAGACGAACCAAACTTTGTGATGTATTGTTTTGTTCAAATTAGTCCCTGCCATCGTACTTGAAGGTCATAAGAACTTTAAAATTCTTTTTTAGTTGATATAAAAAGTGACAAGAAAGGTGAAAAGTGCTAAAGTACTCTAAAATAACGCAGTCAGAGATGTTGTTATAAAGTATACAGATCTTGAGCCTTTGTTTTATTTCAAGACTTCAATCAAAGTAGAGTATAAGAAACACTATTAGCTACTGTTATAAGACTTCGCAAAAATGGCATAAACTGAAAAAAGTTTGTGCTTTTGCACTGATTTCACCTCTGAAAAGTGTTAAGTACTTTAAGTTGACTCAGTCAGAAATATTCTTAGACATGAAGTATACTAGGCTTATATATACACGTCAATGACTTCAATCAAGGTAGAGCTTAAGAAACACTAAACCTGTTGAAGTTGATATATTCTAAAATAATTCGTATTCGTGCACTGATTTCACCTCTGAAAAATGTTAAAGTATTCTAAGTTGAGCCAGGCAGAAGGTAGATTTTGTTAGATATGAAGTTTGCCGAGCATACTGAAGTATACCGAGCTTTGTTTCATTGTATCACTTTAATCAAAGTAGAGCTTAGGAAACACTACACTCAGGATGACAACAAAATAGGTGGCGCAGGAGATAGTCATGCCAGCACCAGATGTCTCAACAGGACACGTCTTCCCAGGGGGTAGTGGTTCCGTGATTCTAGGTATCGGCACTCTGAGCTTTGCATGGGGACCCTTAACGTCCTAAAAAAAAATAGAAAAAAATATATTTAAAAAAACTCGGAAGGAAGCAACTGAAAGGAATTTAATTGTGCTTTGATGATATCCCAGTTTCGGACCGGGACAGAGGAAAAGGCTTAAGATTCCTTTCCATTTGCAATTGTCGACGCCTCTTCTTAAACAATACTCGCTGGACGTCTTCTTCCTCCCCCCGGCAAAATTAATAATAAATAAATAATTTTAAAAAACAACTCTGGACCCTCTCTCTCTTTCTTTCTCTCAGGAGAATGTACTTCAGCGGATTTCCTCTGATCTAAAGCACTGGCATCGCGCGAAATGTAGCTCTTTTATTGTAGAAACAAGGTTTATTCATAAAAGATGTTCCTCAAATGTTTCTGGTATATACCGGATAGCTTACCATGTCGACATGTATACTACGCTAGCCCGGCATGAACACCTGACTTCACTGTCACCAACGATAACGATAGATCGGCTCGGAGCAGTTACGCTCCGTTACAGAAACCGCTTCGAAAACGCCGCTGATATAGGTGTGCAAAACGCTCCCATCCGATTTGGTTTTCGAGCCGCCACAAGAGCTATCCACTATCCAATACAGCATAGCATCCGATGGTACGAAAACTTTATAAGTTTCTTCGTTTTATTTTTTGTTTGTTTAGCCTTAGATGACTGCTCTTTCAGATCCATAACGAGAGCAAGTTAGTCAATCGATACTCACCGCTAAGGAGGTTGCGTTTCTTTCCCAACATCCAGGGATCAAAGTATCAAGCTCACTTTCGTACTTTCTGAGGTCATTCGCCAATTCTGCATCCTGCCAATTAATGTCCCTATATACAGGTCTATAGTATAAACGTTCAGAACGGTTTGCCTCTGGACTTTTTGTTGTTGTTGTCGTTGGTGTTGTTTAAAAAATACAAAAGAATGAAATCTTTAGATCATTGAGGTAACAAAAACCTGAAAATCAACTACATAAATAATTAATTTTTTATTGTTATTACCATTATTATTATTATTTATCCGCATTTCTATTTATTCATGTATTATTTTACTTGTTTAAATATTATTACTATTATTAATATTATAAGTAATACTGGTAAAAGTAGTTTAGGGGGCCTTTGCCTCAGTAAAATTTTCTCTAGGAACTAGTATGTATGGCGAAAGACTCTTAAAAAAAGGCAATGAAGTTTTACAATATTTCTTTAGTGTTTGGTTACTTATCATAAGTCATTTGTTCGATACTTGGCTTAATTATAAGCTAGTTAAACTGTTGGTTAGTAAGTCATTTAGTCAGTCAGTCATTTAGTCAGTCAGTCAGTCAGTCATTTAGTCAGTCAGTCAGTCAGTCAGTCAGTTAGTTAGTTAGTTAAGTCTTGCACAATTTTAATTAATTTTAGAAAAGTCATCTGACTGTAATTGTGCAGGATTCACGCTGTAGGACGGTCCGACTTCATCCCTCCCGCTGTTGCACTAATTTTCCACATCGGGTCAGACGTCGGTAAGAGACTGATAACCGAGACCCAGGGAACCAATGAGAAAACCAGAAATACATTATTCGAGATAAAGAATTCAACAAAAACGCGCTTACAGCAGCTTCCCGTCTCGCTTGCTTGAAGATTAGATCGAGAAATGAGGAGGAGCTTAATTCTACAACAAACAGGATTTACTCGCTTAAGGTTTTTCACTTCCTACTTCATCGTCGTCGATACTTTTTACCTGTTTCTGAATTGATTTAGTACGCGTGTTAGCGACGACCGGAAATACGTCTGCGGTCGCAGGCTATACACGTGTATAAATACACGAAAATTTAAGGGAAGTTCCAGAGAAATTGTATCATTGCCAGAGATCAAAAAAGTGATTTACATGGCACGTCATTTTAATCATCGCCGAAAATAAACCGCATACTCATCACAAGACTCATTTGCATACAATGAAAGTTTACTATACCCGACCATAGCAATTTTGCTAATGAAGATTCTTTTTTTTTTTTTCGACCAGTCACTGAGTGTTCACTTGTTCCAGAGTAATCAACGCTTTCAAGCGATAGAATTCGTGGACCGACACGTTTCGGAAAAGCTCTAAATTTAATCTTTCCTAAGCTTTCTTGGCAAAACATGCGTGGCTTCGATCACGCAACGATTCTTAGTCCCAGTTTCCACGGTATCCGCTAGGAACGCCTGGCACACTGATGTTCCATTTGAGTATAAAATACGACGAAAAACCCCGGGGGAGTACTTCCAGAAAAATTGGGTAGGGCTGTGCGACACACTTCCTGAAACCCTTACCCTATTTCGGACCAAAATCTGCGATTTTCCCTGCCCTATTTCAGACTTGATCAAAAATTTGATACCCTACTTCAGTCCTGAAGCCCTGGAGCCAGGCGCTCGACCTGAGCGCGTGACAAGCTGTTACGCACGTACACGGTTGGTGTAAACATTAAAAGGGAAATGGTCTTATCGTCAAATGATGAAGAAGTAGCTTCTTCTAAAAAGCATACCCAATTCAAGACTAGAATGCACAAACCACACCCTATTTAAGACCAAAATAAATAGTCAAAATTGATACCCAGTATCTAAGACCAAAACGCCTAAAAAACCATATACCGTTTGGCGCCGCACATACCTAAATGGAGAGTAACCCACTGGGTGAAAAACGCGTAGCAGATTATGAGTCTGGCTGCTTACGTAAGCGAGACTAATAAAATATAAAATAATATACTTACTATAGTTTGTCAACCAGTTGCCACGAAGGTTCATATAACGTAGTGTCACACCATTTGAGGCCTTTAACACGAGGATAGTAAAGTAAGAAGTCCAAACACATTTCCTCGTATGTACCGTCACCTCCCTAAACATATGAACGAAAAAAAAGAATAAACATAAAGCGAATCTATCTACTGTAAATAAGTCTAAATCATGGTCTAAATACAGTCTCCTCTGAGGAAATTTAAAACGTAGAATCCGCTTACTTCGATTTGTCTCAAACTCGCATCTATATATCGAGAACGAAATCTTATCTCTTCCTACGGCTTTATTCGATACCGTTATTAATATATATTTTTTTTTCTTGTTTCAAGTTTATCCCGTTTTTAAAACGTCTCGGAAAGCTTAACGGCGTTCTACGGCAAAATGTTAAGTTGACTTCAACGCTTTACAATTTAAGTTCTGTCAAGCTAGTTTTAATCAGAGGAGGGGTTGAGGGATATCTTATTATTATTTTATTATCATCATTATTATCATTATTTATTTTTTTATTATTTTTTTTTTTGGCTCGTTACTGTTTAATTATTTTGGGCCATTCGCCTCTAAAATTTTGCCATAGACGCCAAAAAGCTTATCAGGACGTTTTCTGGTCACTATCTTGCCAGAAAGAAAATAAACAAACAAGGCAAACTAAAAAGAAAAAAAAAAGAAATACCCAACTACCTACGTTTGAAAGTATAGTATTATGCTGGCTACCAGTTTTGATGCATTAATATAACAGGTCATTTATATAATTATTTAATTTGGTTGGTTGGTTGCTTTCCCCTTTCGCTTTCCTTCCATGAGTACTGTTATTTTGCTAGAAAGCTTTTTTCCTGTGAAAATTGTTTCCGAGGAAACGACAAGTTAATGAACTTACTTCGATCGGTTTATCTCTGTCCATTGAATCATATTGACAGTAATGAATAATGTCGTCTCCCTAAAAAAAATAATTATTATTATTCATTTTGTTGCTAAGTGAATTCTCTTTTGCCTGACTGGTTAATTTTCGGTCCGTAACTCGGTCTACAGACTGTTCAGACTCCTCTATTTTTCCGTAAGATCGTCAATATCGAGCGCTTTGCGTTTCAGGCTGCCATCTTGTATGAGTGTCAAAACTACTTAGGGGTGGGGGCGGTTTGGAAGGAAGCGAGAAAACCCACCTCACCCTGGAACTATAATCCCTGACGCCCGCCCCGTCGGTACATTTGAGAATCAAGATGGCCGCCATTAACAGTAAGGCGCGCTATATCTCGACAATCTCAAGAAAAAATAGGGGACTGTGAACAGTCTACTCAGGCTACGGACCAAAGTATAAGGGCAACGATCTTTCACTTTCCTTTAATTATGCCTCTTTCCAAGCGTGTCTAGTAACAAAGAAGCAAACTCAGAATGAAAATTTAGTTTTATTTAAGGTAAACTAGAACCCTTCTTAAAGGGGCTGTGTCACGGCAGTCCAGTTCATTTTGTTTAATTTCTCCAATTACTCGCCCTCAATCGTTATGGAACTTAAAATAAGAAAAGAACTTACATGGAAATGACAAAATCAGAGATTTGAAGCTGCAAACAGCAGAGATCAACTCTGAAGAACTGTTAGGCTGAACAGTTTTCAAAAACCCTAATTTCAATCCATTTCAATCTTCTTCAGTTTTGTCCATCCGTGGCATCTGTTGTATCTGTTGTGTTACTTTAACCTTCCTTTAATGTTTTAAGCGGTTATTTTTACGTTTTTAATTTAACGGGCATTTTGTAGTTACCTAATTTGACTGAATTTTGTGACACAGCTCCTTTAACAAGAAATGCGCATTTGTTTTCTTGCTTTAGATTTTTTAAAGCCTGACTGTCATCAGGAGCCGATTCATAAGACTGAAAGCTCTTTTTTCAGGGTTTTTTCCACGCTCAGAAAAACATTCAAAAAGTTCGTTTTCTTGGTCTGTACTGTTAATAAATTACGGATCGAATATCCTTGCTTTTCCCAACGATTTAAAGCCCTCACACTTTACGCTCGTACCATAAATCGCGGGAAAAACTACAACCCTAGTCAAAACGTCTTGGGAGACTTGAGGAAATTAGGCGCAATGAGGCACTTTGCTAAATTAACTCATATTCTACCTCTAAAAAAAAAGCTCGGGATGTTGTTATGAGGGGATATTTCTGCTGTCCCCTTCTCCCCCAAAAAGTGTTGATTGTGTTGAATTAAAACTTGAATGCATAACGTCAACACTGCACCGGGGGGGGAGGGGGGAAAGATGCCACATTTTCACGAGCTATTACGTTAGTGTCCCAAGAGTTTTGACCAGGGTTGTCGGTCCGCAATGTACAGTACAGCTTTGGCAAATAAGAGGTTTATATGCCAGAAAAGAAGCAACCAATAACTGTTTTACCAATAAAACTGTTTTGGGGTATACAATACTGACAGAACGAGTGATGTGATCTCATCCGCATCTGAACAGTTTTTTCATTTAACTGTGCCTGAAAATATTGATAATTTGCCATTTCATTTGAATTATCTCTACTCAGCCGGTTTTTCAAAACGCAGTTCTAACGTGCTAAATGATCAAAAATCTGATAACCGTTTTTTTTTTCTTTTTTTTTTTTTTCATGTTTTGTTTTGTTTTTTTTTTTAAGTTGCTCCTCGAGTGCATCATGAAATCATAGTTTTGTAATTACTTACTGGCTGAATGTTTATTTCTTTTCTTAACATTTGTGTGTCCTATAAAAAAAGGAAAACACTCTGTCACATAAAAGTGCTACTATTATGAGTTCGAGTAAACTGAAAGCATCTGCGTGTTACCTTTTAACAAGAATCACCTATTCGGGAAAGTATTTCTCTAGATAAATTGTTGTTTCGCACACCTGAAAGTTGAAGTCGTAGTGATCATCTCGAGCAATCTCAGGAAGTTCTTTTCCTTTACGAACGTGCTTAGTCCAGCTTGCACGTCCTGAAGGAAAAAATGTTCCGAAAATAAAGGTTTCGTGGGCTTTTAGCACAAAAACAGAGCAAAACAGAACGGATTAATCTGCATCAACATCAAAAGCAACAATAATGTTAATTGATCCTTTCTTCATAAATAAAACCAACAAAATATCATAGTCGTCATCATCAGTGGCATTGCCATCTTTCTTGTTAAGTCGTGATATTAAACAATTTTTCTTGCTCTTTATGGCTGACTGTCGGGTAAAAGGGCAGGCAATCGACAATTCGCCCCATGTAAAGGAATCCAACGCAATCGTGGATTCTGGATTCCACGCCTTGGAGTCCCCGTTGATTCCTGAGGTACTGGATTACAGTCAGTGGAACTTGGATTCTGGAATTCAATCGTTAGTGGGATTCCAGATTCCTCGAGCCAAAACCCAGGATTCCAGATTCCACAATCAAAATTTTCCAGGATTTCGGATTCCATACAAATTTACCCGATTTCCGGAATCCGAATTTCCTTACATTAGGTTATACAATTTAGTCTCTATCACGTTTACCTGCCAAGTGGGTGTGTAGTCCTGCAGCAACTATGTTAATCCCGCCTTCAGGTAATCCAGTATTCTTCAACAAGTCCTGAAACAGTGATGACGCCGTTGGATTAATTGAAATGCTAAACTTTATTGCAAAATAAATAGCGGCCTGAAGATAGACATGCATTGAGCGCCGACTTAAGCATGTTACATTCCTGAGAACCTTCACAAAACAGTAAGCTAATTGAACTTTTCTAATATCTTTATTTAAAGAAAACCTGTTTCGAGAAGAAGGGTCACCCTCTTTGCCGAGTCCACTTTAATAGCGATCGTTTGTATCGCAAACTGCCGCTTTAAAGCCCCCCCCCCCCCCTCAACTTATAACCTCTCCACACACACACACGCGCACGCCTGATATAGGCCCATCTACCTGTAAACCCAAGAATATCCGCTAACAAGCTCCACTACCTTGTATTGATTTTTGAAATAAATTCGTCTTTGTGCGACATTTTGAGGATTAAAAAAAGAGCAAAATTCAAAAAGTATTTTGATCAGCAAGCAGTGTTATGTACCTTGTTTTAAAACGCTTTTTAGTCCTGTTATAAGCACAGATTTTTATTACATTTTTTAACGTCTTATACGGCTGTTAACTGTGCCAAGTTAGGAAACACTATGGATTGTACATACTTTCCAAGGGAATTGCCTTAACATTAACATTATCGACCAAAAACGTCTTAGAAACTAACCTCTGTGCACTGGTGCATGCAGTATCCAACAGATATCCAGTTTTCCTGCTTAGGAGGAATAATGTGCCAGCGATTTACTGCGACACCAACAGCTGCAATCGCAGCATCATACTTTCGCAGCTTGTCTGTGTAGTAGATAGTGAGGCCAGAGCTGTCTTTTTGACCTTAGAACAAATCAATCACTCTATGAGGAATAAAGGGATTGAACAGTCCAATCCTGTATTAAGAAGCCACCGTATACGCGGCAAAATTATCGAAAATTGTAGAACTGGCGTCTTTTTAGTGGTTGCAGTCTCCTTTTCCTAGAGATCCCAAAGAGTTAGGTTTAGTTTGTTATTTCCGCCTTTATTAGGCTGCCATTCCTTTAAGAGATGTCATACCAGTGCAGCCCCAATTCTGTATGGCGTTCATAGGGTTTTGGCCAAAGGAGTCGTGAAATGCCGATTACAGCTAATCTGACTTTTGACTGATACTTTTCCATGTTATCTACTTGGTATATGCTGATATTTTTTAGACCAATCAATCCGGGTATTAAATGAAAGATCAGTTAAGCAGTTGGGCATTCACCCAAGGTGCTCCAACTTTGGATGTATTCAAAAGTCCAAAGTTGAAATACAGTGGGAATCCGTTAACTCGAATTCTAAAAGGGAAAGCAAAAATAGTTTCCGAGAATTAGAGAAATCAGGGTCGATAGAATATTCAATTAGCCATGTTAATAATTGAGAGTACCAGTTTTTTTAGGCACTTCGGTATGCTACAGTAAAGTGCAAATTAACTTATTTCAATAGAAAAGGCACCATGATTACGCATTTTTATAAAAAGTGATCTGTTCTTTGCACCATTTTCCAGTAAAATAAAATTGCTGTAGTGTTTGTTTTCGTGTTTGAGTGTTTTTACTTATTCCAATAGAAAAGGCAACTTGATTACGCATTTTTATAAAAAATTGATCTGTTCTTTGCACCATTTTTTTATATTATTATTATTATTATTATTATTATCATCATTATTATTATCATCATTATTATTATCATCATCTAATTTTCCTATGACAAGGTATTAGGTGTATCAATTCAAAACTTTGTAACTATATACCTTACTTATATTAAAATTCGCGCAGTACTAGATTTCGCACAGCGCTGGGTGCGCCAATTTTAGTACTCCGCGAAATTATAATCCGCGCGAAAAGCTTTGGTGTAATATGAGACACGCATTGTTAGTAATGCAAATCAGTTGATTTATTAACGCAAACAGCTATTTCGAGGCAGTTTGTCGGAAAAACTGTGCAGGCGACAATCTCCAAAGGTAATATGGGATATGATCAATGCACTTTTCCTTGACACTGTAGCTGTCGAACCTACTTTTGTTACTTTCCTTTAGCACACGCAAACATACGTCTCTGGCCTCTCCTGCCAGTCTTTGAAATTTCTTTGAAAAACAGTGAGCTCAAAATCACCCACAATACCTTTCGGGATTGTCGCGTGCACTTTTTCCGACAACCTTTCTTGAAATAGCTGTATACTCATTTGACATAGGTTTTAAGTTGAATTTTGCTTACATGACATAATTTGGAAGGCATTTTTTAAGGGCCACCTAATCGCTTTTTGATTAAGCTAGGACAAATATTGTAGTATTTGTTGAAAAAACACTCATTATAAATGCATTAATTGTTAATAAAAATGAATAAACCTTTAACAAGTTTTGGGTTGTCGTAATGTGTTTCTAGCAGAAAATTCTTGGGCGAGTCACTTGATCCGATCGGCAAACCTACATGTGGAGGATAAAAAAGACCCTGAGGAGAAACGTAAAAAGACGAAAAGATTAATACCGAGTAAAGGAAATTAAAGTAGAACAACAATAACAACAACAAGGACAAGAAGAACAAAAACAACAACGACAAGTAAAAGAAGAACAACAACAATAACAACAAGGACAGAAGAACAACAACAACAGGGACAAGTAGAAAGATAACAACATCAACAAGGCGTGTACAAGAAGAACAGTAACAACAGGGACAACAACAAGGACAAGTAGAAGAAGAACGACAACAAGGACAAGTAGAACAACAACAACGAGGACACGTAAAAGAAGAAGAAGACTGGCAAAAGCAAAAACATTGACAATGACAAGCAGAAGAACAACAACGACAAGGACAGGTAGAAGAGGAACAACAACAAGAACCGAAGTAGAAAACAACAACAACAAGGACAAGTAGAAGAACAACAGCAACGACAAGGACAGGTAGAAGAAGAAGAACAAGAACAAGTAGAAGAAAAACTTACAACAACAACAAGGATAAGTAGAACAACAACAACAACAACAAGGACAAGAAGAAGAAGAAGAAGAAGAAGAAAATTTATTGGAGGACGCTTCACGTTGTCCGAATAGCGATAGCCTGAGAAAAAAAAGTCGGCATTTAGTAACGCCACCAATGGCTTGCCCCGCAAAATGACGTCTGAGAAACGACTGCAGAAATTTCTGACGCCGTGTCACTCCCCAGATCTGAGTTATGCTTCTGATTGGTCGTGGCGCGAGAGAAATTTGCTTTCACCCATCAGAAACACTACCCAGATCTGGGTAGTGACACGTCATCAGTATGGAATTTCCGCGGTCGTTCCTCAGAAGTCATTTCATGGGGAAACAAGTGGTGGCGTCAAGAAACGTCGGCTGTTCTCTCAGGCTAAATAGCAACAAAAAAAAAACGAGTTGAGCTTTTAAGGAGAGAAAATACAATGATTGTTTAATTACTTATCAGGATAACTGAAAGATTTCTCGCACCCTGATTGGTCAGAAGCTATGTTCGATAAGAGTGCAGACCGTGGAAATGAAGTGACAGTGGCACATTGTGTTTATTCTCTTTCTCGCGCTTGTGATTTACCAAGAAACTTCAACGAAAATGCATGTCAAAACTTTCAGTATTTTTTTAATAAAACAGATCGACAACAACTTTTCATGGTCCTTACTCTTATCGACTATAGAAACGACAAAATGTTCAATTCTTTGCAGTTGAGTTTTCAACATTTTGACGTCATTTCTATGGTCGATAGGAGTACAGATAATGGAAAACTGCTGCCAATTGCTAATTAATGAATATTTCACCTGTCCTCCTATTGCCCAGGCAGCGACCATTGCATAACGCCTGCACTTCTGATAAGGCATATTAGCTCGACTGGTACATGATACGCCCTCGTCGAAGTCTTTCTCAGTAAAATTACCAAAGCATTCGTACATGACCATGTGATGGACGAAACCTTCGTTTTCTTCTTGAATGAGAGGAACGATCTTCAACAAATTAAAATAACATAAATTGTACTAAAGTATATTTTTGTGTGGTAGAATTTTACAGAAAGGAAGTCAACAGAATCCCATGTAGAATTGCTGGAAATTTTCAGTATATTCCATAACTGTCCGCCAAATTTTGGTTATTTCATATTCATTTTGTTTTTATTCCTTACCAAAGCTCACTTAAACCACCAACTGGGTCCATATCCTTTACCCCCGCCCCCGCCCCCTCCCCCGTCCCCACCCTCATTTGGCCTCATCGAAGACATTTACCACGTTTACCACCCCTTGCAGCATCTTTTGAAAACACTCCACTTGCGTCCGTTAGTTTAACCTAATCTAACGCCAAATTCACGTTAAAACGTCTATGGCATATTTTCATTTTACGAGGTGTGGGTAATTAGTTTTTTACAGTTATGCATGAATCATTGTACACTTTTCAACCAAGTACCTTAGTGATGTGGTGTTTTGATTTCAGCTCTGGACCTTTCAGTAGAGTACACCAATAGGTTGTTGATTTATTTCCTGGTATTGTCATCTTAAGGAAAATAAATATCAATGTCAAAATAAGAAACTACGAAAGAATATGCACCTGAAATACAACGAGGAGTTCTATACTCTGGAATTAAAGAAAAGAAGGAAAGAGGTATGTCGCTAGTGGGGCCAACTAGTCTCCGACAAAACAGATTATGTATTTTAAAAAGAATAATAAATGCATAAATGCAAAAACCTGTCAAAAACACCTAATTTGAGGACTCTTTTGTAAATCACTTATCAGTGAAACTGATATCCTCAATAAAGATTATTATTATTATTATTATTATCATTATGTTTTATTCACTCAGCGTGCCCTCAAGTGTTACTCTTACGAGAGCTTTGATTGTACAAGTATTCAACTGTTAATGCGTCATAAACTGCTCTCCGTCCTAAACATCTAAGCTGAGACCACCCTAGCCGAGTTTCCACGAAGCGATACGACGAACATCCCCGTAATTTTCATATGGGAGTCCCCCAAAAAAAAAAAAAAAAGCGTAGGCAACTGGACTCACCTGATGGCAAAAGTGTAATTCATCGTAATTCTTAACAAACAAATTTATGTTTATAGCTCACAGTTTTTCTTTTCATTTTTTCTTACATTTCTAGCAGTCAAATCGATCTTCATCCATCCGGTTTCGCTGGTGTTTCTTGTGTCCACACTGCTCAGTAAAAGGATGCTTTTAACGCCTCTAAACTCATGATGTTTAATATCCATTGGTGATACGGGATCCTCAGAATGATATGCAAACACAACCTTTGCAGAACCAACCTGTAATGAGAGTAATTTGTTAATAGAAAATCATGATCATCAACACTTTTATACCACACTTTATCAAGAATTTGGTCTGCTCTCCACTACTGAATTTAGGGGCGAAATTAAGGTCGAGTCTTGTAATGAGTACACGATCAGCCCCCGGTGTCCTCGGGTACTTACAGGTTACCTGGGAAAAACCGGAAATTTCGGTTGGAAAATAAAATTTCTGACATTCCGTTGGGAAGCTTCAGGAAACATGGGATGTGATCTAATGATGCAGTGATGCAAGTTTTCTCTTTTCAGTCTTTTCAGTTGGGTAGGATATTTTTTATGGCGTATTGTTCTCCCACCTCGTCTTTTTTTTTTTTGGTAAAATATATTCTCACCAGGAACACCAGCACACAAAGCCAAATGAGCCTAAATGTATAAGATATTAAAATAATGATGATGATGATGATAATCATAATAAATAATAATAATAAAACAATTTTGATGAAATAAAAATATTAAAAGATTCTAAAATACTAATTTACAAGCTCACGCCATTATCACTTTCTAATAAAGTGAAAGGTGCTCTTCACCTATAATTTACATGAATATTAAAAATAATAATAATAATAATAATGCTATTAAAAAGCTATAGTAATAAAAAGCTGAAGTAATCTAGAATATATACAAATCAAGTAATCAAATGTACGTTTGCCCTATTTATCAGATACTTCCTCACTTGAGTTTTAAAATCAGTGAAAACTACAGAGTTCCTTGCAGCAGAGGGTAATGAATTAAAAACATTAGAGGCACTGTCCTGGAAAGTACCCGACACAAGGGAGAATTTTAACCTCGTTTCTTTCGAAGACCTCAGTGTCCGAGATGGGTTGTGAGTGTCTAGCTTAGATAGGACGGCCAGTCATTGTAATGCAAGGCTTTAAAAGTGTTAAGTAAAATATGATTCTCTCTGCCTTCCTTTATTGGTATCCATCCTAGTTTGATTACATCCGGCGTATGCGCATAGCGCCCAAGAACGAAAGCTGCAGCGGCCAACTGGACACGGACACAGGATTACATGAGTAACAATGTCATTGTAGTCAATTTTCGATAAAATCAGGCATTCCGCCAGTTGCTTTCGGATATGGAAGAGAGTTGAGTGCTTTAATTTTCTAATTACAGCTGGTGTAGCGTAGCAGCTGGAGATCTTCAAGTTAATCTCCTCCTTCGAGTTGAGGTGCTGATTGACTTGGAGGAAAGTTTGAGACACGCTCGAGCCTTTTCTCGTTAACCGTGGGATTAAGTAAACATGTCTTAAGTCCAGTTGCCCTGGACATTTGAGCTAATGACAGCATCATCACCTGTGTTTTCTTTGGATTCAAAGCTAGCTTACATTCTAAGGACCAGTCTGAAAGCTTGTTTAGCCCGTCTTGAATCACCGACTGGTCGACTTGAAGATCAGATGGCTTGAAATGAGCCCATAAAAGTGATGGAGGTGCTCGTCGTACCTTTTAGGGGTTTATATTTGTGGATTGGTACCCCTTAAAGTGCTAAAACCTAAAATGACTGATTAGGATAACGATTCATGACAATACTTTCAGATGACGATGAAAGTGTTCGAAAGTTATCTTTATTACTATTAAAATTTGCAGTGCCAGTTATAACATTTGTTGTTGTTGAATTGGTACCTCTTAGGGGTGTAAATGAATTTGGGACACGCCCATAAAACAAGATTCTGGTACCTTTTAGGGGTGTTATCGAAATTTTGCGACGAGCGCCCCCGTCTCTTTTATAGGGGAGTACCCTCCCCCCAACCCCCCGGGGAAATGAGTATACATCGCCGTGTCGTCCGCGTACTAATGACATACAACTTCAGATGGAAGAGCAGAAGAAAGGTCATTCACGTAAAGGTTGAACAAAACCGGTCTTAGAGTTGATCCTTGAGGAACCCTGTAAGTAGTACTGATTAGTGCTGATGAGTGGTCATCGACTTGCACAAACTGTGGGAAAATTAGCCCGAGGCTTTGCGAGTCGGTGGACGAGCAGAGAATATGAGGTATGCCCAAGGAGAGTGGGGTGAGAACTGCTATCGAGGGTGCCCAGTTCTAAAATTTACTAGAACTGGCTGAATAATCAAGCAGACTGCTCTTTAAACTGAGGGACAAGGTCTGTGGGTATTCTATGTATTATTCTCCCAGGCCACGGGTGAAAATGTTGGGAACTGCAATGATGCTAATTTGAGCTTTTATGCGTGTTTTCCATGTGAGAATAGTTTCAAGTTTAAGCAGAAGACTTTCACCAGGGTGCTTCGTGTTTTAAATATAGGGGAACCCCGCCTAACGGCCACCTCGGTAAAACGGTCACCTCGTTATTACGGACACTTTTTTTCGGCCCGGAAAAAATAAATCGTTCATACGGCCAACGGCCACATTTGAAATCTCATACAGTAGAATTTCTTATGATTTTTATTTTTTAATGCGGATACTTGTTCGAAATTCAGAAAATTAAAATGCTTATTAGTACTCTGAGCCTGTTCTTGTAATGTTGTTAGTCTACGATTGGTACACATGAAGTGCAGTTGTTGCGATATAGCCGAATTTTAAAAGCATTTTATCAGTACTAAAGGAAAATTTTAAGTAGTTATTTTCAATTACTGTACGCGATATCTACATTCCGGTTGTTTATTAACGAGACCAGTTGTTCAAGAAATGCGAATGCGATGTACGGTGTATTTGTCATCACAGCCCTTACAGAAATTTGGGCCTGCCCCGATAATACGGTCATCCCGTTGATACGGCCATTTTTTTTTTACTCATCGGTGACCGGATTAACGGGGTTCCACTGTAGTAAACACGCCTGGTCTGGAGATAAAAACCAGCGTCTCTGTACAGTAGTATCCAGCGTTGACGCTCAAGCAGGGTATCCCAGCATTATGAATGGTTGGGGAGTGCGGTACGAAAGGTCGAAAAGGGGGTGAAATGGAAAGTGTAATCCGCTACAGTAACATCTGTAGACCTGAGGAGGCTGGTATGGCCAGCCGAAAAATTGTTTAGAAAATAAAATACAATACACATTGTTATCAGCTTCGCAGTAGTCTTTGAACTTCTCGTTTTTGTTTGTTGCTGTTGTTGTTGTTGTTGTTGTTTTCCTTTTTTTTTGTTAAGATCCGGCGCTGACAACCAGCAGGACCTTCGTCCACAGTTATTGCAGTTTTGTTTTCTTAAAATATCAGTTTGGCCAAATTGAGAGCGTTTATGTGAAAACCGTCATAATAACACCACCACCATCATCATCATCAATATCGTCATCATCATCATCTTTGCCGTGGGCGGTATTTATTACACAAAAGCGGTGGGGGAAAAAAAAGTCCCAGTTAGCTGGTAGGAGGCAAACTAGTTCACGGTTGTTCGCCGTAGCTGTAGCCCATAATGTTTCTTGACCATTTCAGCGGAAAAGTTTGTATTATGAAAAAGGAATTTCAGTCAAAAGAAAACGGCACGGAAAAATACTCACCTCGAGTTTCCTGTCACGTGAATCACATGTGTCAAATTTTCTCTTGAACTTCAGTAAAGTCCTCCCGTTGCTTTCTTGGGAATATGTGAGCTCGTAATCCTGTTGATCATCAATCGGCGGCACTGCTTTTGAATCAGCATAACGGTCCTACAAGATGAAGAGTTTATGTGTCGATGCATTATGCGACGACACGAGGACCAGTAGCGCCAATAAATATTCTGACAACAAAAGGAAGCCCTCTCTGTAACTTAAAGAGCAAATCATGATATGGCCACCAATATTACAGGGAACTAGTAATAGCTTCATAATTTCCAACACAACTTGATTAACTCAATGACGAATTGGACGCCATTATGACGTAATATTGTTGAATTAAAGCAAAAATAAACCGAAAAAAACCTAAACAGTAAAATTTCCAGTAAAATCATAAGACCTTTTAGCCACCTTATCAATAATCTTTAACAACAGTAATGATGTCATGATACAGTTATTTATTATCAAAGAAAGATCTTCAGCCATCCGCTTTCCCAAAGATCTACTATTTTGAATGAATTAAAAAAATTTAAAAAATAGATGTTAAAACTCGCTTGCCGGCGCCATGGTATGGTGAATGTTGACGTACCGTCTCAACGACTTTAAAGTGCTGTCTATAACCCGACTAGTGCAATCGATAAAAACCATACCGGAAAATCAATCGATAAATCGATAATAGCCGATAATCACTTTTTGATTGATATCGATTATACCAGTCAATCGATAAAAATCGATAGCAACAGCTTTTTTCGCTGTCAGCGCAATCGATTTTATCCGCGATTTGAGCCATATTATCGATTTCATGATCTTTTATTGCCTTCGAGCTTCAAAACCTAAGAACGCGTTATTTTAGCAATTATGCAGAGGTTTTCTGTTTTAAATGATGATTTTTCCTCACATTGTTATCAAGTTTAATGGTCATGCTACTTCTCTTTTCCATGTAGTTGCGAAGTTGATTATCTAAGGACTTTGTTTTGCATTTTTAAAGAATGATTTTGATTATGCTTTCCAATATGATTTTTGAACTGAGAAGCAAGGGTTTTGCTGACAAACTGTATACTGAACAGCATCCTCACCGCTTGAAATATAGGGTTCAATTGAACAATTTCTAATGCAAGCAAGCTGAATCAGTTGTTTATTCATTTATAACTCTTTTTTTATCCAGTCGATTGACCGAAAATGTTTCGTTAGAATCTTGAGTGTAATTTATGAAATAGACATTGCTACAAAGTTATCCGTCCAAAGCCAAATAAATAATGTACTTAATATGTTCCGGAAACGTTCCTTGCCTTAGCCGCTAAAACACATGGAAATTTAAGCGCCGATGAAAATCGATAACTTAAAGATAAAAATCGATTAATATAGTAATTATCCATTAGCAACAACTTTTTCCTCTATCGGCTTTTATCGATTTTCGAATTAATCAATCGATTATCGATTTGACCGAATGCACAAGTCAGGTTTTAATAAATCAAAGAAACAGAGGTCATAGCTTGAAAGGTTTTGAAGTTATTCTTGAACGTTTAATTGAGGCGGGCTCAAAAACCTTTCCCACCCCCTCTGGTCTGAAAAGGGTTGACTGGCTCAGTTTGTCGCTTGAGATGCCTAGAAGAATAATTCGTCTTCTGCCCTTCTATCCATGTAAAAGTCTTAAAAACACTGAAGAACACCGTGTGCAGTCGAGCTGTATTTTGCCTGCGGGTGTAACGATTGTCAGGGCCCTCTTTACCCCTCTCCCGCAGATCTTTACGTATAGGACGTTGGATCAAACCTCTTGCCCAGGTTCACAGTCAAATAAGGCGTTACTTCTTTTCGGTGAAACTTAAAGTATGGTTCTGCATATTACGCTGTCTTAACAGTTTAATTAGGCTGCGTTGCAGCCGGCCCACGTATCATACAGGCGGCTTAGAGCGTCCGCGAAGCAGGTTACAATTTGATCGGTAGACGAAGAAACCCCGTTACGCCGTTATTTCCTTCATAAAAAAATGGGGAGCTTAAGCAACAGCGTTTTTGACCGACGGACGTCAACCGGAGGTGGACTTTTATTTGCATCATTGGGCACTGGTTTGGTTCAAACGCTTGGGTAAATTGTCCTTATAAGAGTAAAGACACTTAGCAATACAAATTTATTAGCGTCAAGGCACATAAAAGGGAGAACTGGCATCACTTCCGGTTGACGAGTGTCGCACAAAAAAAGTCTTTGATCAAGCTCCCAGCACAGACTGGCCCTGTTACGTCATTGCCTGAGAACTCAGGTATTTATAGTGATCCTAAAGATCCCTGCTACATTTGCCCGGGGGGTGCTCCTGGGAATTCTTGGTGGAGGCGTACCGCTCGGCTTTCCAAATCCTGGCTCTATTTCAGACCAAAAATGTCATTTTCCACACCCATTTTCAGACCTGATTTCTAAAAAAATTCCGTCATCATTATTTACATTAGAACGCCATCGAAAATAATCCTTGAAGTCCATTACCTATTGTCATATTACTCTTTCCTTCTTATTCATTTGGAATTGAAACCACAAATATGTTCATATACTCCCGCAGTCCCGAAAAAATGAAACACAATAGTCACGTTTTGTGTCCTGAAAATTTCACCCCAGCCCTCCAGCCCGCCCCCTACCCTAATCACTGCGTAAAAAAAAAAAAAAAGACAAAACAAATTAAGGTAGCAACAGCAATCGCATATAATCGCTGTACCTCACCTTGTGACCTTTGCGGATTTTTTTCAAGCGTAACTACATAGCTATGAATTGAAATTTTATTCCATTTGTTTCACTACTGACCTAAATACGCGTCATTATCTTGAAGGTACGTGCCAATGGGCAATAGGAATTTTTAAGCACGGCATGTAAAAACCCTTTACTTGCTCTTAGAGGTGTACATATATGAAAAATAAAACGTTGAAGTTTTCCAGATTTCCATGAGGGTTTTCATCTATTTGCAAACATTCGTCAGTTTACGTAATCTTATACTACTGATCTCGCGAGCGGTGATTTCCTCACCGTAGGCTAGCTAGCGTACCTTCGATGAAGAAACATCTGCTCGCAGACTGACACCCAGTTCTTCATTATACGCGGAAAACAAAATAATCAAATGGGAAGCTTAACTTTGTTAAGACATATGTCTCATTAAACGTCTACTAAATTCAATTTATAACCTAGAGGACAATCGACGACTGCGAATTCAAATCGTTGCTCTCACCGTGAGATATCCCTTGTTGTCTTTGACCCATCCGATCACGACATCACTGCCAACCATTTGCCCAGAACGACCAGAGAACCCAAATCCAACCCATCCCGTGGTGGCCGCCTCCAAGGCAAAAGAGACGCTTTCAGCGTCCCAATCAACGGTCCAAAACAACTTTATCTTCTCCGCTGTGTCCAAAACTGCATGATGAGCATACTCCGAGAACAAATCTGCGGAAACGGTGCAGTGGAAAGCCGAGAGACAAAGAACAAGGTATAGCGCGACAGACATTTTTGATATCGTGTTCTTCTAGTAAACTCGAACAAACACAACCTGCAGCCTTATGCAAACACCGAATATAGTACTACTATTTGTTTAACACCTATCACTCCGAGATTCAGTGCCAGTGTGCATGACTCGGCAAAATAATTTGGGGGAAAGGGCTCATTGAGGGCAAGCATAATTATATACTATATATATCGTGCATACCCCTCTGATCGAGCCCTCACTTGGTACCACCGCGGTGACATACGTACCATATATCATTTCGGTATTAGTTCTTATTTTTTTTTATTCATGTATTTATTTCTAGTTTTCTCGGACATTCACACATTAATGGCAAGTACTCTCCCCCGAAATACTGGCATTGTCGAAATTTACACTGTTATACATGCACTGTATCGTCAGCGCACCCCCCCCCCCCCCCCCACCCCACCTCCTTGACCTCACCATATGAATATTAGTTTCGTCGCTGTCTGATGTCTTGTCAAGTTTCTGTAAATTGAAGGGTTTGTTAGTTGGAATATAAAACCAAGTGAGAAAGAAATGAATTTGGTTCGATTCTCAGCAACTATTTGTGGCGAAAAGCGTTAGGTGACGGCACAAAGAAGACAAAAAACGACTTCTGACAGAATTTTGGAAATGCATGTATTTTCTATATCAAAGGAAAGAGAAATCGCCTTTTATTCAAAAAGAACTTTAACTTAAATATTTGGTGGCTGACATCTCATCCGATGCTTGATGCTTTTTCGTGATATTTGTTAAAGTGGGTATGGAAAGGGTTATCACTGTTATTGTTTCTATTATTATTAGTATTATTATTATTATTATTATTATTATTATTAATATTATTTTAACAGGGAAGTAAACGAAAGGGGTACCATTTCGGCAAAACTATAATGGAGCCTCCGGGTGATGAAATATTGTTGCAGCAAATTGGTGCAGCGAAATATATGAACCCTCATCCTGTTTACAACAAGAAGGGAAAGAAAGCATTAAGAGGGCATCAGAATCTGTTTGAGGAATTTCGACGGGTCGGAACAAAAAATGCACTTTCAGAAGAGAGAGCAAAGTACATACTCTGTCCAGCTCAGGTCCTCGACAGTAGCATCACTGAAATTTCGATTACGTTTCTTGACACTCCCACCTTGACAGTGTGACGTCACATATGAAACGGTTAAGATCTTGGCGTGCATTTATATAGGAAAAGGCTGAACCAGCGATTATTTTGGAAACAGCCCCACCTTTCTGTATATAGCCCTTTCGTTGTAAAGCTTCTTTTGAAAACTGCAGACGATAACAAATATACAAATAAAGAGCGCTACCATTGCTTATAGGCAATCATTTATTTGAACGTACCAAAAGCTGAAAACACAAAAGGTGTTAGCGACAGAGATATACGGAGATCAAGATTTGAAATCCAGTTTACAGATTTTTTAAAGGAACTAGAGTTCGCCTGAAATTCTTTTCCGACGCAGATATAAAAAAGCAAATTCAAACTTAAAACCCAAACTGCGCTTGATATTGCAACTCAAATCCTGGTTTTTGAAAAATGAATCACTGTAAGTATGTATAAAAGTAGCGGGAACGAATTTGCAATACGTTCAGTCTCGTCAACAAAAGTTTCAG
Source organism: Porites lobata (assembly GCA_942486035.1). Classification (NCBI taxonomy): domain Eukaryota; kingdom Metazoa; phylum Cnidaria; class Anthozoa; order Scleractinia; family Poritidae; genus Porites; species Porites lobata. The sequence continues at coordinate 1,245,290 of CALNXK010000146.1, read as the reverse complement.
TGATATGTATCTTGAATAATAGGCATACGATGATACACTTGAATATGAGGTTTGTTTGTTTGTTTGTTAGTTTTTTTCTCTCTTTCTGTACTAAGATGACTTAGATCAGTATAAGGCTTGAATCACAATACAAAGGACCGCAACAAAAAGAGCGCGGGACGCAGTCACGTCAGCTACAGATACCGGCGGAGTAGGACACGTCTTTTGAGGAGGCAGTGGTTCTGTGATTTTCGCGACAGGAACCCTGAACTTTGGATTCTTTATGTCCTGTAAAACAAGACGAGGTAATTTACCATGAATTTTTTTGAGGAATTATCTAATACCGGAAATGATAGAATTAATCCCGAGTTTCAAATAAGCGCCTCCCTGTAGCCTTAAAGTATTTGATAAGCAACCAACCACAATCAGGGTATATGCAATAGGAAAAACATAACATGCACAGTCAACAGAAATATGACCCAATAAAGACATCCCACGATCGCGAGGGAATGTTGAAAAAGACCAGAGACCTGTCATTATTATGGCAAGTAATTCATGGCAGTCTACATATAGACTCCCTAACATTATTTACCCCTTCTCCCTCCATGGCCTGAGAAAATCCGCCGTCATTTCGGGACGCCATCAAACGTTCCGCGAAATGATGTCTGAGAAACCACTTCAGAAAAAGCCCATGCCAATGACGTGTCAGCAGTGCTTCTGATCGGTTGAAGCAAATTGTCATTCAATCAGAAGCACTACCCATATAAGGGTAGTATCACATCTTCAGTATGGAATTTCTGCGCTCTTTCCTCAGGAGTCATTTCGCGTGGAAACCGTTTGTGGCTTCAAGACAGCTGTATTCTAAGCCTACTCACCCACCCCCCATCCCAACCCTAAAAAAATATAACATGAATGGAATATGTTGCAATTACCACTAAGAAAGTGTTTTTAAAATTCACCGTCCCTTGCTCAAAAAGAAGTTTTCATTTTTGGTGTTGAACGGAATATCTAATTCTAAGTAAAATGAGGGTTGACGTAGGAGTTGAACCACTCATGTCTGACGCATGCCTCTATCTCATGACCGTACAGGATTATTGGTAATTTCTAATAAAATCTCACCGCCACTGAAGTTAAGTTTCTCAACCAACATCTAGGTATCAAAGTTTCAACCTCGCTAAGGTACTTTCGAAAATCATTGGCCATTTCATCCGTCCATTGAATTTCCATGTTGACAAGAGGATTCCAAAAACGGCCTGTGACATTCACATTAGGGCTGAAAAAAGTACGAAAAAATAAAAATGGGCTCCTGAAAATGACTATGGTAAGATCCCGTCTCACCCATTCGTCCCTAGAGAGTTTGACGAAGAAGCTAAAGACTGCTTGATGCTATTCGAGCAGTTTATCTTGTCACCATTCGTCCAAAGAAAGGACGGTTGTAAACCGACGTTATTAACAAACCGCACTTAACGCTCCTTTTGTTCCTAAAGCTAAACTGCAGTCTTCTTAGTCCGGACATGTGCAGAAGACAACGTTTTAGACTAAAGGTGACACTTAACCTTTCTTATCATTATTATTATAATAATAATAATAACATTTATTTATACCGCGCCAATTCAACTATACAGTTTTCATATGCGCCTATAGTTATAGTTATCATTATTATCATTATCATTATCATTCCATTATCATTATTATTATCATTACCATTAAAATTACCATTATCGTTATTATTATCATTAAAATATCATTATCATTATCATTAACATTACCATTAAAATTATCATTATCATTATCATTAACATTACCATTAAAATTATCATTATCATTATCATTAACATAACCATTATCATTATCATTATCATTATCATTATCATTACCATTAAAATATCATTATCATTATCATTAACATAACCATTAAAATTATCATTATCATTATCGTTAACATTACCATTAAAATTATCATTATCATTATCATTAACATAACCATTAAAATTATCATTATCATTATCATTAACATAACCATTAAAATTATCATTATCATTATTATTATCATTACCATTAAAATTATCATTATCATTATCATTAACATAACCATTAAAATTATCATTATCATTATCATTAACATTACCATTAAAATATCATTATCATTATCATTAACATTACCATTAAAATATCATTATCATTATCATTAACATAACCATTAAAATTATCATTATCATTATCATTAACATTACCATTAAAATTATCATTATCATTAACATAACCATTAAAATTATCATTATCATTATTATTATCATTACCATTAAAATATCATTATCATTATCATTAACATTACCATTAAAGTTATCATTATCGTTATTATTATCATTAGTAGTAGTAGTAGTAGTAGTAGTAGTAGTAGTAGTAGTAGTAGTAGTAGTAGTAGTAGTAGTAGTAGTAGTAGTAGTAGTAGTAGTAGTAGTAGTAGTAGTAGTAGTAGTAGTAGTAACAGTAGTAGTAGTAGTAGTACTAGAAGTATTTAAAGGTCAATTTGTGCAGCGATGCGTTACATTTAGCAAATAAAATAAGAGGCAGGACTGATCCTAAGAAAGTATACAATACTGGATATAGATTATGAGGGTGAGAAATGACAGAATGGACACATACTTACAAGTACTTTTTGATGAACTTAAACGATGGTTCATAAAACCAATTTTGACAGAACTGGAATTCTTTAATATTCGGATAGTAAAACAAGAAGTCCAAGCACATTTCATCTCTCGTTGCTTCGCCTCCCTGAAAAAAATGTCAAAGTTCGTGTTCTGTTCAAAAGTTTTAAAAGTGGCTTATTAGAGCGTGCATCACGTATAATTTGTTTGAGAAAAGTAAATCGAAATACATGTTTTACAATTGAATAATGCTAAAATGTTACTTAAAATAATAATCAAATGAGGCAATCTGATGGTGGAGTGATTCTAACCAGTCATTCGTTATATTCATGACTCCAGGTGAATCACAGATACCTTATACACGGCAAAACCCACAACATTATGTGTATGTATACCAGGTGTCGTTACTCGATAAACCAATAATCGATAACAATCGTTAGTAATCGATATCAATCTTTTCTATGGATATCGATTTCTGATATCAATCGATAGAAAACGATAACATAAAAAGGTTGTGACTTCGATTGATATCGATTGCCAGTCGATAAGAATAATTGTTTTCGATTACTTTATATTATTATCGGAAAAGTAAGTTCAACATTAACATAATGTTGTCTGTACGATATTGTTGAGTCATTCAGTCGTGAGAGAATGCAGTTCTTTTAATTCAGATACATTGAATTGGATTCCAAACTGAGCGAGATTACAAGATGCAAGATCCAGTCAATTTATGGCGCTGGATTGAATGGGCATCTGACTGAATCTATTAAAGCCCAAGAAACAATATATGGAACGCGAACAAGACCAGGTTTGAAGTGGTTGCTGAAGTCAATGAATTATAAAATGTGTTAAGGTAAAGCCGGTATTGTCGGTATTGTTTGCCAAATAGCATCGTCATATTCAGAATATCTGAACCATATATTCATCAAGATTATTGCTTGTTATCGATTACTATCAATTACTATCGATTTGTTTAATGGATAAAAATCGATGTTATTTTTTCTGTGACTTCGATTCCAGTTTATTGATTCCGATATCATTCGATAACAAAATCGGAGGATTATATCGATTAATATCAATTACATCGATTGATTTAATCCATCGCCGGATTAATTTAGCTACGCCTGGATGTATAGTACAATGCTGATCGAATACACAGGTAATTTTGTACGATCGTAAACTGTTAGCACGACAGAGAAATGTAAGAAAAGGTGCATATGGTTAAAATAAGAACAATATCTGAAAGAAAACTGCATGCAGATGTAGCTAAGTACATTGGACGCTTTCCTTACTTTCACTCTCGTAAGCGATCAGCTCAGCACTGTAAAACTTTGGTTTAACTGTGACTTGAGCACTGTAACGAAAAGCTCTTTTTAAAAGCGACTGACTGCTCCCATGAGTATCTGCGAACACTTTTGGTCGTTTGTTATTAACTTCTCGTAAAAAAACGCCATCACTCCGAGTAACTTCTTGGGAGTAAAAGCCCTGCTGATGTTTTTTTTTTTTTTAACATTGAATGTGTTAAGTAAGACTAAGAAGATGCTAATTTTATTTTGGCTGGATGATGTATTGGCAATAATCAAAATATGGCAAATGCAATTACCTTTCTGCTATAAGTTTAGCACGTGGCCGCTCTCAGTACGAGAGCCATGAATTCTCGTAACCGACCAGCTCCAGTTGCAATTAATTTTATGGACTACCGCGGTGGTCACTTTTGAGATCTATGACTGTACTATGAAATGCCTAAGTGATCATGTCAGTCGTAGAAGGTAAAACTGATCACGACTCGCAAGAGCTGCGTTTTAGGAAATTGAATACACATGTACAACTGTGTAAAGTTAGATCGACGAAGCTGGTGATTAGTAACGTAATGCAAAATACTCACCTGGATCAGTTTATTTCTGTCCATGGAATCGTATTTACAGTAGTGAACAAGGTCATCTCCCTAAACAATATACAGGGTTGAAATTTAAGGGTCCTGTCAGTATAAGAAGCGATTAATCAAAATCACCCTTTTAAAACTGTTGAATACAGACTTTGTTTCTAAATGTTATCATTTAAATTGATTGGTTTATACAACATCCCTCTTTTCCAGCTTTATCAAACCCGTAATAACAGCACGACGAAAATAAAAGAAGCCACATGGAAGCAACTACTTTAGCAGGTTCTAATATTAGCATAAGCTATCAAGATTGTAAACAAATCAAATGGTTGCATTTCTAAACTTAAAAAAGGATCAACACCTAGGATGGACAGAATCGCGCCTTTGTTTTCTGACTATACTTCAACGACAATAAATCGGCTTAGTTGTTGTTATTTTCAGTAACCTGAGAGGAGAGGGCTAACTACGAAATCTACCCTCGCTAACTAAGAAATCTACCCTCATCCCTGCCTAGTCCTTGTACGGTCGTTTGGTCAATGCATTTCGGGGACGTAAGCCAAGAGGAAAGGCAGGGGAACTCACTCGGGCCACGTGACCCGAAACGTATAGGCGGCGTGAAATAAGAAAACACAGTTTAAGGGAATAGGTAATCCCCATGTTCAAGGATTAATCGAGAAAGCACATGAATCGGTAAACCTATGTACACCAGCAAACTACACAAGATACAAATTGGTTTGTTTCTCGTTTTTCATTACTCACCGGCTGAATGTTGATTTCTTTTCTGAAAACTTGTGTGTCCTGAAAACAATACGGGTTACTCTTAATCGTTCAGCATAACTATATGATTTTAATTATCATGGAAGTCTAAAGAGTTTTATTTACAGCAAAATCTTATACCTGAAAATTAAAGTCGTAATGATTATCCCGAGCAATCTCGGGAAGTTCTTTTCCGTTGCGAATATGTTTCGTCCACGTAGCGCGTCCTAACGAAGAAAAAACACTTTAATTGTCAATGTATTTAGCACGAAAAAATATAAGACTGTATTTAAGCGTCTTGCTAAAGACGGGACTCCCGTCCGAGCCACGCGAAGGTCTAGGTTAAGGCAAACTGGCTACCCGGGCTGACTGACAGCCGGGCTGGCTCATCTGATATAAACAGGCCCTAACTGCCAAGAAAATTGAAGTCCTCACTATACATTGGGGTTGTGTTAAGTTTTGTTTCATATTGTGTACATATATAGTTAATTAAGAAACTAGCTCGGGTGAACAATTCTGAGAAATGCACGCATTAAATCAACTGCAGATTACCTGCCAAGTGGGTGTGTAGTACGCCGGCAAATACGTTGATTCCTCCTCCTTCAGGTAATCCCTGATTCTTGAACATAGACTGAAACAGTAAATGACACATATACATTCCCGGTGAATGCAGAATACGAAAAGTATACCTCTCCTACATTTTATCCAGCCTCGTGCCAGATCACAGATGATCCGCTTCCAAAACCCATTAGGTCGGTTATTTAAACGAAGTTGAACTTAGACCGTGGTTTAGGAAATCTTCGGACCACCAGATATCTTCTTAGTGCGTTATTCAAAGAAGAAAAATGCTTTTCAAGTCTATGCCATATGCTTTCATGAAACTGTTCACGAAAAATGGCGTTTACATGATCATGAAAGCGTTCGGCAATACATGCTGAAAATGGCGTAGAACGCGGTTTTGTTAAAAACACTGGAGAAACTCCGTTTAATAACTGGCCCAATAGTCAGTTCTTTCATTTTTCTGTTTCTTTTCCTGGTACTACTGCTCAACTGTTTTCGTGTCTCCTTAATGCTTTTTTTTTTCGCTGCTGTCACTCCTAGAGCTCAGGACGTTGCTGGACTCACTAGGCCCATCAAGATCGATAGCCCTTATAACATAGCACGTCCTTCAACTGCATCTGTTCCTGATACGTTACTTCTGTTCGTCGTTTGACTTTTAATACTAACACCGATCAGTATGCATGTAGATCCTCTTTTAAACTAACCTCTGTGCACTGGTGCATGCAGTATCCAACTGAAAGCCAGTTCTTCTGTTTAGGAGGAATAATGTGCCAGCTATTCACTCCAACACCAACAGCTGCAATCCCGGCGTCATATTTTCGCAACTTGTCGGTGTAGTAGAAAGTGAGACCTGAGCTGTCTTTTTGGCCTGATTAAAGACAATATTTACCATCATAAGGTCTGTCATCGATCGTTTATATTCATACGTTTATATTCCAACGTATATATGGAGTGAGTGGTTGCCTTTTTTGTGCAGAACTTACTAGGGGGCCGTTCGTTATTTGTAGCGGGGCTAATGCGATCTGTTGGCTAGCCCCTGTAGTAAATAATGACCAATTCTTCATTACCGATCTTAAACAATTAAATTCTTCACATCAATAGTTAAAAGAATAATGCTTAGCCAGACTTAAAAAGATAAATTGTCTAAAAGTTAACAAGATCAAATCTTGTGCTGCGGCACCGGTTTATTCTCCTTATCTGCTCTTTTTTTACTACACGTAAGGTAACGTTATACGTATAGGAAGAACGGGCAAACCTAAGGCAACGCCTTAATTAAAATAGAAAATTATTAGAAATATAAACCGACCTTTAGTGAGACTTGGATTGTCATAATGCGTTTCTAGCAGGAAGTACTTGGGCGAGTCGCTTGCTCCAATCGCTAAACCTACGTGCTCCGGATAGTAAAAAGCCTAAAAGATCGAAACAAAAGGAATTGAAAACAGATAGTTGAATGAAGAAAATGGATAATAAGACGCACGGATTGCTTGTCACCCAACTTTTTCCTTTCGAGAATCCGCTCTAAATTCACTTGACAAGTCAATATAGGAGCGTAGCTAGACGTTTTAGTGGTTTGACTGTAAGTTTTCCTCGATCGAGGGTGGTCGACTAGCAGCTGTCGATAGCTGTACAAAGATTTCCTACAAACTTGCAAGCAACCAGTGGCGACAGTAATCCCAATTTCCTTTGTGAATACCAATGATTACGGGGGAAGATAACCTCTATCTTTCTGTTGTTATCAAATATATTCGACATTAACCAGTTACGTACCTCCGTACAGACCCCGACAGTTGCTCAAAAGGTTGACTGAATGGTATCCACTGGATAGCGCAATTCGTTTCCATAAAACTTGATTTATTCGGTGGATAGCGCAATCCAACGTTTGAACAACGGGAGCCACGGTCGCCACGCTCCTGCTTAATGCATCATACACTTTTTTATGGTATCAACTGATCAATGGTTTAGGTTAAGCGACGGCGTTATTCTGTTACGGACATATTAGACTAGTAGAGGTTAATTTGTGAAAGATTTGAACCCAGAAGTCATTTCAAAAGTAGGTTGAGTTTAATCGTCCAGGTAAACGCGTAGTCCTGAATAGAACTGTTGTCGTTGACAGTGACTGACGTTTCGACAACCTGTGCGGTAGTCATCTTCAGAGTCAAAGTGAGTTGTATCACGTTAATTTAATCAGGTAATTTAGAGATCTTACCTGCCCTCCCACAGCCCAAGCAGCGACCATTGCATAACTTCTGCACTTCTGATAAGGCATATTGGCTCGACTGTCACAATCCACTCCCTCATCAAAGTGGTCCTCAGTAAAATTGCCATCACATTCGTAAAAGATCATGTGATGAACAAAACCTTCGTTTCCTTTTTGAATGTAAGGAACAACCTTAAACAAACCACTAAAATCAATATTCTATACCACAGAACTGTAAAAAAAATCATTCAGCACTCCAACTGCAACAGATAACAATTTTCGTCCTGACTACCAACCTCATTAGGAAGGAGGGTAACTGGAAACTAACGAGGTTGGTTTATACGTCATTTTGTATGACTGGCTGTTTTCACACTAGAGAGGAATTATCCGAATGACACGTCTGTTGTTGTTGTTTTTGCGCCACTGCCCCCTCCCCCTTTCCACCCACCCACCTTCCTCTTCGCCGTGGTGGTAAAGTCCGTAAGTTTATATGAACTGATACTTTGCAGTCGAGTACCTTAGTGATGTGGTGTTTTGATTTCAGCTCTGGGCCTTTCAGAAGAGTACACCAATAGGTTGTTGAATAGTTTCCTGGAATAGTCATCTTAGAAAAAATAATAATAAATATTACAATGATTTTCTACGAAAAACATTTAGCATAGTCTTCAGGACTTCAGGTTCTTCAGTAAACCAGCATTTTCGGCTATACAAAACAAAAATTAGCGTTATCCTTAACAAATAATATTAGAGACATTTATACGAAGAAAAATAAGACGAAAACTTCCCGTATAAATAGCACATTTCGCCTGAAATAAGACGCGTCTTATATTATCTAAAAACAGCCCTGAATACGTGTTCTTAGATAAGACGCGTTTTAGCAAAGACGAGCTAACAAGAGAAAAACTTCGTACAAATGACCTTCTTGTCTTATTTAAGACGCGAACGGATCGTACTCATGCTTTAATTTTTGGCGGGAAAATTTTCGCGTGCCCCGCCGCGGACCGACATAGAAAAAAATGTTTACAGCAAATTTCAACGCGTTTTCGTTTCCCTGGGCTGCCATCTACGACTTTCAGCCTGTCTCTTCGCTCAAGAAATCAATATGAGCTCCCCGACAAAAGGCAATAGAAATGTCGAAGGCCTTTTTGTAGCTGTGCAAAGAAAAGCAAATTGCGGACCTCCTCGACAAATGTGTTACACCTGCTGGTGTAAGTAGAAGCTTTTTAAAGCGCTTGCAATCACAATTAATAAATAATTAAATTGTTATCTTCGTATCATGAACTTACAATAAAACTTACGAATAACTTAAAATGAGGCTAGGTTGCCATTGCTATGGGCAACATTCACCTCAAAACGAGTCCCGGACAGAAATAAGACGCGATCCATTTATACGAGCTGTTTTTGTCTTACGTAAAACATGCACATTGTACCGTTAGCGTCTAATTTTTCCACGTATAAATGGCCCTCTTGTGTCTTAAAACACATTGATATGGTGGCATTTTCGAATGCCCAAATGAAGGGAAGAGGAGTAGCTCCGCCGCAAACGTGTAATTCATCAAAAGCGGCCATTTTGACTATTTCTTACATTTCTTGCAGTCAAAGTGAACTTCTTCCATCCATCCTCTTTAATGTTTCTTTTATCCATACTGTTCAGCAGTAAGATGGTTTTAGTGCCTCTGAATTCGTGATGTTTCATTTCTGTTGTTGATACTGGGTCTTCAGAATGATACGCGAATACAACTTTGGTAGCACCGACCTACAACAAGTGAGTCATGCAAATTAAAGGCCGATACACACGAGGGATTGTGCTCCCGGAGCATGCTCCAGGGGCACGCTCCGGGAGCAAAGCTCCTCCGTGTGTACCAACGATTTCATGGGTGTTCTTCATCCTCGGGAAAAGAATTTCCACCCCGTTAAATGCTCCACGATATTTAACAGGTTAAGTATTTGGGAGCAAGCTCCCAGGGCAAATTGAGCGAACTTGAAAACGCTCCCTCATGTGTACTGACACGTGCGAAATGAGCCTGGAGCATGCTCCGGGAGCAAAACCCCTCGTGTGTATCGGCCTTAATATTAGACAGTCAACAGCTTCTACTGACTCCCCGTGTACAGCGGAACCTCGAGTCGATATAACGAAGGGCTAAGGGACTGGCAAAATTTGTTCACTATAACAAGGTTTCGTGAAATCGAAGTTTTTTTTCATATATATTACTTTTACCAGGGTAAAGAAAATCGTTGGGGCGATGGTGAGTCCCAAGAGAAATTGAAAAATTTTGCCTTTTCGTTTTTGAAAAAGGTATATTATCATAAAATGTCGGTCAGACAAACAAAAAAGACTGTTTAATCAGATAATTGCACACATAAAAAGTGTGTCAGTGCTTTGTGATCTGGCCGATGATTTCTGGCCACGGTCTAGTCTATACATAATGCCCGCCCCACTGAAAGTATTGCGTAAAAATAAAACACGTACCTCAAGTTTTCTGTCACGTGGATCGCACGTGTCAAATTTTCTCGTAAATTTCAGCAACGTTTTCCCGTCGCTTTCTTGGAAACCTTCAAGTTTATAATCTTGCTGCTCGTCGATAGGTGGAATTGCTTTTTCGTCAGCATAACGATCCTGCAAAAAAAAGGTATTTTGAGTGCAATTTGCCATTAACAGTAATCACAGATATGCATCATAACGTCAGGAAAGTACACCTCACCATGTGAAAGTAATTTAAATTCGTAACTGATAAATTTTCCATTCTTTCGGTGCTAACCTGTGTGAAGACGCCTGGGCACGTCTGATGTTTCCAGCAAAGAAACAGCAAATATCTACAAGCAGGCTGGTATAGGGCAGGTTTTTGTCAGGTATAAATTCGGGTACCTCGATAGTAACCCGAAGAACGTCAAAGGGGGTGAAAGAAACAAAACCAACACCTTAACGTTAACAAACGACGGTACCATGCGAACTGTGATGAGCAAGTTTAGTTGACCTTCGACTTCTGTTCGAAAGTGTTGAAAAACAATTAGCTAACTATTTCCTTCGGAACAACGGGGTAAGAGGAAGAGATGAAGTACATTAGTTTACTAACATGTTTTCTAATTCTATTAAAATGGGATAACATAGAGAAAGAAAAAGAGTAACATAAATTTTAGCATTCGTTGGACTTATTGCTTACGCGGGCATGACCTCACCCTCCCCTCCACCCCCGCCTACAAAAACAAACAAACAGACAAACAAGCAAAAACAGCGGCAGCTGGTAAAGAGCGCATTAATTCACCTCTTCCTTGTCATTTTAGGATCGCGTAGGCGTGTGAAAAGGCGAATCCTTGTTTACATTTTTTTGCCTCATTAGCATAGGTTTATCATTATCTAATGAAGCTAATAAAATGAAATTCCTGAATATTGAAAGAACAAAACAATATCGGTTATCTCTAAAAATTTGAGCCCGATATACCAAATAGTTTCGGAGAAATTTTTTTTGAAAAACCCCAAAGAATTTATGCATGAGATCATTAACATCTTGCCACCCAGAAATTGTGCAGTTTTTATTTGCTCCTATTTTCTTTGTTACTGATTGCAAAGAGCGGAAACCTGCACAAAATGCATAACTTAACCAGCTCTTTTAATTTTTGCACCTAACTGGTTTATATGGCTATATCTTCTATGGGTTAACTCTTATGCTAATAAGCAAACATGTAAACAATGACGTCAGGATGAAACCGCCCATATATAGCCCTACTTGTGTATGTAAGAGGGGATTAGGCACCCTTCTAGCCTGCAAAAACAGCCGTTTCTTCTCGCTCCTCGCAGCTGGGGACGTTTCGCGAGGAGGACATCTGCGACTCAGCCAAAGAAATTCCATACTGGTGACGTAAAATCTGTCCGGAATCCGGTCATAAAAGCTCATTGGAAAACGGAGTAGTTACATAATTGTTTCAGCTATTGTTTACGAATGACAGAAAAAGGACAAAAGGCTTCAAAGGTCAATATAAACGCGAAGAATCTGTAACGGAACAGTGAAATATATTCCTCTCTCGCCAGAAGCATTTGAGTTTTGCTGGAGCTTGTTCGCAGATGAACAAAACACTTTTCCAAAATCGACCAAACGAAACGAAACGCGAGAAGCGAGGCGAAACGGCTTTTTTCGCAGGCTAGCACCCTTCTTAAGGGTCAAAATCGCCCAGAATGGATTGACACACTAGGTTCAATCGATCAATTACTTTCCATAACTTGTTTTTACCACCGAATACCTTAACGGGTTAAAATGTCGGGCTTTCTGTCCTGAATACCCCAGGGCATCGAAACCTGTAATTCATAAGCGAGCCGGCTAGCATCTCTGTCACTTTCATATAGGACCCCCTCCGGTCATGCTTATGTTTTTTTTTTATCAGCATTTTTATTTTTCTTATTAAATTCGCACTGTTTGCTCTGTACATGCCATTGTTTGCTGTTATAACTAAATAAATTTGAAACGGCTCCGCTACGTTTCCTCGGGTGCACCAATGTGAAAAGTCCGAACCCAGTTGAAGGGACTAGTTCCCGGGCCGACTTCACAGAAAAGACACACGTACTTTCAATTGATAGTTCAGCAAGCAGTATTTCTTCTAAAGTTGCAGCGTTGTTACAGACAACTTAATTTCACACTTGCTTGTTCAACTTTTCCCTCTGACAAAAGCCTGTTGTAACTCCTTTTATCCTGACTTGACGCGACAGGTGCCAATCTAAATCATTCGAAATTTAGTCCTACGTCAGTAAAAACCCGATTGGCTGTAAGAAATATTATCATATTTTCCCTCGAGCTTATGGCGTAAAATTCACTTACAGTAAGTCCAGTTAGTGTTCAGTCAAAACAAAATAGTCAGAGAGATATAAAAATTGCAAAGAATGTATAATACATATATGTTCCTGATTCACACTATCGTTACTTCAAAACGTACAAGTGGTCAACTTTTGCACATTGAACAAGTTGTCGTTTAAAAGCTTCCTGTAGGAATAATTAACAATACTAATTTGTTCCGCCTCTTCAATAGATTGACTCAAAGTTGTTTACGAATTTTGCAATATAACTAATTAGCGGACAAATATAATTACACGGAATACATGGCAACCAGTTTCAATCAGTTGTTATCGATCCTACTTAATGAAGTATAACTAATATAAATGGCTTGATCAGGAGATTCCGATGGACAGGGTTTTTGTCACCAAAAACGCAAGCCAACTCAAAGACAAATAAGATCTTGAGAAGGTACATGTAGAAGATTAACAAAAACAGTATGTTCCAGGCGAAACTTTGTTTTTTCTGGAAAGGATTTGTTTGGTCACGTAAAAGTCAATTAAGGTGAACGGAACTTATCCTTTGTTTTACCAGCGCGTTCAATTAATATGAACAAGCGCATATTTCAACAAAAGATGAATCTTACTATTAAAATCACTGAACGGCCGGTACGTGCGTTTTTGAAATCTCTCAACCAAATCAAACCGAGTATAATAAGCCTTGCACACTTTTGCGTAAATAAAAGAAACACTAAAAATAATTCAAAATATTGTTTTTTGGTGGGGGGCGTACTTTAACACTTTTAATCACTGTCTCGATATATTAGACCCTCATTTTGCAAATGCAGACCTTGTTTACAGGCTAGCTTATACTGAATTAAATTTTTTGTTGCTGTTGTTAGCAGGTGTTGTTGCAAAACAAGGCGGATTAACAAGATTGAGTTTGTTTATCTTTGGTTGTAATGAAAAACATGTTACATAATATTTTATACCAAATCTCTCCGATTCACGAAAACGAAGACAGCACGACTCATTTGAAAACAGGTGTTCCTAAAGATACCGCGGAGCTTGAGATCTTGAAGCAAAATTCTCACTTTTCCACGACTTCGCACTCAACGAAGTTGTCTTAGCGACTTAACGTTCACGGAATGCATCCTTTGTTCATTTATTGCCGGTGGCAAACGGAGATACGAAAGGGCGTTGAATGCAGATCGCTCTTAATTCAGATTTTTTTCACTTACCGTAAGATATCCCTTGTTATCTTTGACCCATCCGATCACGACATCACTGCCAACCATTTGCCCAGAGCGACCAGAGAATCCAAATCCAACCCATCCTGTGGTGGCCGCCTCCAAGGCAAAAGAAACGCTTTCAGCGTCCCAGTCAATGGTCCAGAAGAGTTTTATTTTCTCTGCTGTGTCCAAAACCGCATGATGAGCGTATTCCGACAGGAGATCTGCGGAAACGGTGCAGTGGAAAGCTGCTTGATACAGAAGAAAGAACAGCGCAACAGGCATCTTCATTGCTTGTCCTGCTAGTAATCTCAATCTAAACAATGCTCAAGCACCCCACCCAATAAAATTTGTTTATCATCTATCATTCGGAGTGTATGGAGGCGGGGGAAGGGGGGGAGTGAATTACCGGCTTACTTAGGCCAACTTTGGATTATTGGAGTGCTTATGTATATGTTGTGCTTCTCCGCCCTGTTTTTTATTTTTATCTTATTTTATTTTTTTTTTTTTTCTACACTCTTTTCGATTTCTGCTGAAGTAAACCACAATCATTTTGTGGATGAAATTTGAATCTAAACCGTGTTAATTCAACCCCTTTCCAATCGCTCAGATCAATAGTTTAGCTTACAGCAATGTTAAAGTTGTCAACCTACGGGACATTCCTAACGAAAAAGCAAGTACCCCTCCCCCGGAAGGGTGTCTAAATATGACATTTGTGTGACTAATTGTTTTTCTAGTGTTGCATTTCCTTTTCTGCATGTTACATCTGTACGGGTTTTCTGGTTCACCTACAACACGACAGAAGGTGAGAGATATAGAAATGCGGAAGAAAACTTTCCCAACTTCGGACGCCAGTATTGAAATGCTTGAAATATTTCAGCTTACTTACACTTTAAGAGTCAGGTGTAACCAATGGGAAATATACACCTCGTAAGGGTCATAAGTGCAATGTAATTTAACACCCATACATGCAATCATAATGACGTGTTAATTAATTGTGAACGAGATGGACTGAGTAAGTCACGCTATCAGCTACGACGGGGGGCGGCGGGGGGGGGGGGGTATTCTAGAGTATGAAAGGTGGAAAGGTCGCCGAATGAAATGATGACAAGTGTTAGTATTTTACCTTTTTTTCTTTTTTGGCAGTAGATGTCATGGTTATGTGAGAGTTTGTTTTAGTTTAAAGCTTATTTAAACAAAGGTATACAAAATTGTTTTAAGCTTGACAAGTTTGCAAATCCTTCTCAAATAATGATTTTATTCCTCGCTCTTTCTTACACTACACTGACTAAATGAATATAAGACTAAAAAAATGTGACAAAATGAATTTGAAATTCTTTTCATCTGCTTTTACCGTATAAAGAGCCGAACTGGCGGTCATTGCGGTTCATTTTTTAAAGATGACCAGTAATGTCACGAACTGTCATGGCTTTTACCTTGACGGAGTTATAAAGTTAGCTGAGCTATCAGTGCTAATCCGCATGTAATTGAAAGTTCTTCTGAGCTATGTGGACGAGTTACAACACAGTTGTATGCCACCTAGCCTGCTATTTGAAGAGTATGAAAGGTGGAAAGGTCGCCGAATGAAATGATGACAAGTGTTAGTATTTTACCTTTTTTTCTTTTTTGGCAGTAGATGTCATGGTTATGTGAGAGTTTGTTTTAGTTTAAAGCTTATTTAAACAAAGGTATACAAAATTGTTTTAAACTTGACAAGTTTGCAAATCCTTCTCAAATAATGATTTTATTCCTCGCTCTTTCTTTCACTACACTGACTAAATGAATATAAGACTGAAAAAATGTGACAAAATGTATTTGAAATTCTTTTCATTTGCTTTTACCGTATAAAGAGCCGAACTGACGGTCATTACGGTTCATTTTTTAAAGATGACCAGTAATGTCACGAACTGTCATGGCTTTTACCTTGACGGAGTTATAAAGTTAGCTGAGCTACCAGTGCTAACTCCGCATGTAATTGAAAGTTCTTCTGAGCTATGTGGACGAGTTACAACACAGTTGTATGCCACCTAGCCTGCTATTTGAAGAACTGTGCTATTTGAGAAGGGGCCTAGTGTACATTCGGCTTGGTGTACGAAGAGCGCCCCCAGTCTCCACCAGTTTCTAGAAAAAGCAGTCCGAAAATATGTTCAAAGCTGTTGCTCACACAATCGGAAAACGCCTAACCACCACAACTTGCTTTCTTCGTTTATAAACAGGTTGGTAAGAGCTGCTTGACAAGATTTTGAGTTTAGAGGTAAGAACTTCAGCCTAAGGATCTTCAAAGTAGCACGCGGGCAAGCATTTCATTTGGAAATCATGAAAGACGAAAGATGCGCGGCCCGAGTGAGCCTCGGCTCAAGATCACTGTAGACAACGAGCGAAAAGTTCAGTCTGTCCCGAACCCCCACGACGTTATCGGGCAATTTTTCCGGTTGATCAGCCGTCTAACCTATTAGAGACCTTTAGTTTCGAGGACGAATGAATTCGACTACGAAGACAAGATTTGGCTTTAAGATTTTTCTGGCGTTCTCAAAAATAGACACTTCGGAAAGAGTAACTGTACTTTTTTTCACCCGAAAAATTAGTACTATAGTTGTCATTCTTGAAGGAGGTTAAGCCGTGTTTCCCGAAATGATGAAACTTCTAACATTTGATAAGTAACTTCTTTCCGTTACCGGGACATTCTCGTTAAAACCCGTATTAGGGAGCTCACCACCGTTTTCGTTGATACGCCACTTTCGAAAACAAAACACCCGCGGAAACGTTTCCAAAATTTCCGTCAATCATGCGTGTTATCGACAGATCGGATCGAAATCCACCAATCACAGCCACTAGTGTGACCTTCTGACCTCGATAACACGCATGATTGACGGAAATTTTGGAAACGTTTCCGCGGGTGTTTTGTTTTCGAAAGTCGCGTATCAACGAAAACGGTGGTAAGCAACGACGACGGCGACGGCAACAAGAACGGCAAAAAACCAATAGGTTTAGATTGGCAAAATAACAACTTTGCACGTACTTCATGCTCTTTTGTACATTTCTTAGCTGTCTTTGCACAACTACAACGTGAAAGTGCCTAATTTCACGCTTTGTCTAGGATAGGAACACAAAAAACAATTTTCTTTTTCCGATTCCTCAACTTTTGATACAATGCTTTAGAATTCAACTCCAAAGAAATTTGCCAACATTTGACGAATTTGACGACGGCTATCATGTTTTCCCGCCAAAATGACTCTGGTTCACGCACGCGCACCCATTAGGATTGAGAAAAACTCGTCTTAGTCGTCCTCGTTTTTAAGAGGACGACTAAGTGGGAGCCTGGAAAAGGTTAGCCGCGAAAGGCTGGTCTAGCAATCATTAAACTAAACTAAGACTCTTATTCTCTTGTACACGTCTATGATTACCTACTCCCCCTTAATATTTATTTTTTGTTAAATTTTCAACCTCGGATAATGCATTTCTCGCATTTTGATTGTTTCACTCAGTCTCGGTTATCAGCGTCATATACGTTAAGGTGACGATTCGCAACGACAATTTTTAGCACAACACAGCGTTGCAACATTATTGCGACATTGTTTCGAATGGTTACAACATTGTGCCAACATTGCAACGCCGTGTTGTGCTAAAAATCGTCATTGTGAATCGTCTCGTGTTTAACCTTGTATGGAAAACAACAACACTTCTCACGGAAAAAGCGGCGGAAAAAGTAGACTTCGCGAGCTTTCTACCGACGAAACAACCGAAAAAAACAGAAAATGCCATACCGGCAGCGACAAAGAAAGCCACAAAATTTGGTTTGAAATTATTTAATAGTACTCCGAAGTTTCCTTACATAGTTAAAGAAATTATAAGCTTAATTCTTCCGTACATGTAGGTCGAGCTCATTATGTAACAACAACAACAACAACAAAGTTTACCTTCAAAATTTTCAGAATGGCTCGCAAGTCCTTGCAGGGGTAAGTTTTCAAAACCATTAGCAGATTTTTCGCGTGTTTGAAGAGCTTTTACACCTATTAACACTTTCGCAAGTCCATGACGGACCATAACGGGCCTCAAGTGAATCCTGCAACGAGCACAGGCGGCCCAGACGTAGTATGTGTCACTGAATGAATATATTAATATTCACATGGACAAATTAATGCGATGAGTCGTCGAAACTCCCATGGACTAAAATAGTCCAAAAGTCAAAATATAACAAAACAAAGCTAAGATACCTTCAACTGAACGTATCCTTGTCTTTCCTGGCCGGTTAAAGTGGCATTTTGTTGAGTTTTGCAATTGTAGGTACTATCTACTAAAGAAGAATTAAAGGCTGGCTACAAAACAAACAGACCATCTCCACGCGCCTTCACACGAAGCGCTATAAATTCGAGAATAATCGACGAATCCGCTCCAAATAACCATCGGCTAATCTGCAGGTAACGTGTGCTCCTGCTTCTGGCTCGCTTGCTCCACAAAACCCATCGCAACTGCACAATAACTGCTCGCTCATCAACAACCACTGTTGACCTTTACGCTTCGATATGACCGCAAACGACCAGGTTTAATACGCGACGTGAATATTCAAGCTTAGCGACCACGTTCGCGCAACAATGCAGCACTTGCTATGGAGGGATGGTACTATTGCTTCTAGGTCAATCAACAGACCGAAGGTTCGCAGCGTTAGTTTTGACCAGAAACTGACAAAAGGCGATCGCGGGACCGTCCGTAAGTTTTCAACAGGGCAGCCCTGGTTTTCAAGTTCGAATTCTTCCTACGTTCGCTGTCTCAGCTGCTGTCACATTGTTCGTCCAGCTGCTTGCATAGGTTCTTCAGGGGCACCCAACGGCAATTTTCGGGAAAATATCTGTTCGGAAGACGATTTGAGATCTAGAATTTTCGGATTATTTGTTGTAAAATTTCTTGCTTGCCTGCCTCTCCTAGGATTTTCGAACATCTAAAAAATGGTATAATTGCCCATTTTTAACGGATTTTGACCCTAAAAAAGGCCACCTAGAACTTTCGGGAGCCTTTTCCTGGCTGAAATTTTCGAGAAGGTAAGTTTTTATCCCTATAATTTTCGGATGACTAGACTTTCAGCTAGGAAATCCGAACAGATGAAAAGTTTTTAGGGGATAAAAATATCCCCTATATCTACCGTTTGAATACTAAAATACGTTCAACAATGCTATGTTAAGAGGTTTTGAACTATATCCTCGTTGGGTGCCCCTGGTTCTTGACTCTACCAAACTAATTTGCTTAGATTAGCAACGTCTTACTCCATAATATGTTGTCCAAACTAGTGAAGGAGGACGATAGTTTTTCGCCCAGGAAAAAGGCAAAATCTGGCCCCCGCTATGCAGCTGAATAGAAGATACAGCTGAAGATATCGTAAAGTAAAATTTATGTGCGCGATATCTTTTTTTATTATTATTATTATTATTCTCAAAACTCAGGGGCACCCAACGATGATTTCTCCCTAAATGCATTGAAAACACATCTAAGGCTGTCCAGAGTACTTTTGATCGAAAAATGCATTCTAAACAGAGCTTACATAATTTAGTCAGGAGGGCTAAAAGCGAAGCTAATGATTTATAGTTTGCTCATACTAAATATAAAATATATCGTGTAATGCTAAGCAGAGAAGGCAACGAGACAGGGCCACCCAACGACTGTTTCCTCAAATACTTTCAACTGAAAACACTTTTGTAGCTATTCATAAAGTACTTTTAGCTCTATAGAAATGCATTCTAAGTGGCGCTATAAAATTTGCATCTCAGTGTTCGGCCATTCTAAAGGAACTTGAGTCTTTTCGTAATTACGAGGAATTCAGAATTATTTTCCCCGAAAATTTTAGATGCAATTTAACGTATTACGAAGGAGATAATTTTTCAGATACCTTCTTTCATCACATTTTTGAATCCGAAAATTTTAGGATTCCATTTTACTCTCTACGAAAAATAGCCTAACCCGGTGAGTGAAAGGTGAAAAATTAAAAGTTGGATGCCCTTGACCAGAACTGTGAAAAACAACAATAGGTCTAATTGCAGCACACTTTCTTGTACATTTCCTTGCCGTTGATTTGCATGACTGCAACGTGAAACGTCCAGAAAAGTTCCTGGTTTTCACTTTTTATGGAGAAAATGTGGTACATGTTCTTGTTCACTTTTTCCACTGCCGCTCATTTTTTTTAGCTCCGCTATAAGATTCGTATCTGTTCGGTGCTCCTAGGGCAAATTGGATCTTTTTAAAAATTACAAGGGCTTCAATATTATTTTCCCGATTGATTGACCTAGAAGCAATAGTACCATCCCTCCCATAGCAAGTGCTGCATTGTTGCGCGAACGCGGTCGCTAAGCTTGAATATTCACGTCGCGCGAAGCGCGCGCGTGGGCAGAGCCCCATAGCTAAGGAAATGTGGTAATCTACCCATCCCAGAAAATTTGGTAATCACGTGACTGTACACCGAGCGAGCGAGCGATCGAGCGAGCGACCGTCCGTCTGCACCACAGGCATACCAATGTAAAATAACTCAATCAACAGGTATGGGAACCCAAATGCAACTCAAGGTTTTATTTGGAAGCCTCACATGGCCGCCCGGACTTTTAGAAAGAAAAAAGTCGTGTCTTTTTCGGCGTTATTTTTTATGTGTACAATAACGTGGATAACAGAGAAAGAGCTAGAGCGAGTTATTAAAAATTCGAAGGAAGAAAAACATGATAATTCAAAGCGGCGGTGAGAAAATGAGGAATGTTAGCGGCCAGCAAGGTGAAAATGAGCGGCAGTGAAAATTAAAAGCGAACGTGATGAACACTGGAAACAAAATATTGGGTAAGCACATACGACAATTTCTGCATAAAAATAGTGTGTAACTAGGAAGTTTGACGTTTTAGTCGTACAAAACAGCGTTGTAGTCGTGCAAAACAACGGCAAGGGAAAGACAAAAAAGCGTGCTGTATGTGCAAATTTGTTTTTTGCTAATTAGAAGAAAAAGTGTGCTGCACGTGCAATTTGTTTTTTTGCTAATTAGACCTATTAGTCTTGAAGCCATTTTCACTGTCGTCCTCCGTTTAGCATTACACGATTTAATTTTTTTGTTTACACGTATTATTAACCAGAGCTTCGCTTTTAGCCCTGGCTAAATCTATATATTAAACCTGGTCGTTCGCGGTCATATCGAAGCGTAAAGGTCAACAGTGGTTGTTGATGAGCGAGCAATTATTGTGCAGTTGCGATGGGTTTTGTGGAGCAAGCGAGCCAGAAGCAGGAGCACACGTTACCTGCAGATTAGCCGATGGTTATTTGGAGCGGATTCGTCGATTATTCTCGAATTTATAGCGCTTCGTGTGAAGGCGCGTGGAGATGGTCTGTTTGTTTTGTAGCCAGCCTTTAATTCTTCTTTAGTGGATAGTACCTTCAATGGCAAAACTCAACAAAATGCCACTTTAACCGGCCAGGAAAGACAAGGATACGTTCAGTTGAAGGTATCTTAGCTTTGTTTTGTTATATTTTGACTTTTACACTATTTTAGTCCATGGGAGTTTCGACGACTCATCGCATTAATTTGTCCATGTGAATATTAATATATTCATTCAGTGACACATACTACGTCTCGGCCGCCTGTGCAACAAGCGGCTTTCCATTGAACAACAACAACAACAGCAAATTGATTAATGAAGCTGGGTCTTTGTGCAGCTCCGATTCAGTGGAGGAAGAAAACGAAATTGAAGAGCAATCAGGTCGACCTGACCAGCGTCAAATTCCAGTCACAGCGAGGGAAAGCGAAAACAGTACTTGTCGAGAATAATTTAAACAAAGCGTCCTTCTCTTTCAGTTTTTGCATTCAACTAAGTTCGCAAACGGCGCACAATTGTCATGTGATTTACCGGAAGTTACTAACATTCAGTTGTAAGGGACACTTATGGTGGGGGGCGGGCGAAGTACAGAAAAAAATTCGCTCAAGGGAAAATTTAATTTAAAAAAATTCTTGCACGCCAATTAACCCTAAGAAATATCCATGCAAGGACCTGTAAAAAATTCATACAAGGAATTTGATAACGAAAAAAAATTCCTGCGGCTCGAAAATTCCCCTCCCCCGCCCCATAACTTTCGAGTAATGGTCCGTCCCTAATAACCAGACGGTTGGAGTTAATAATAATAGTAATAACAATTATTAATAAAACAATTATGAGATAATTATCAGATAGATATAAGATAGCAATTATACCCAACTCGGCGCTTCGCGCCTCGTTGGCTATTTACCACCTCATATCCAACGCGCGCTCATGGAATAATTGTTCAATTTTACAACTCGATTAGGAAATATCCAGATTAAGATGGTTTTGAAATAGGTAATCGAAAAGGAACTTGCAATGGAAGGTTCTCCTACGTGAATTATTTCAATTGACAATTTCGCACAAAATCTGATGCAGAATCCGAAAGCTGCTGCTACAAAAATCTACATCTTAGGGTGCCCACCACTTACACAAACCAGCCGGGTGGAGATCTTGTGCATAAACATAAAAGTATTTAAATTCGACGAGGTGAGAGATCGACCCACTAAAAATTATGTCCAGATCAGCTGAACAGACTGAAAAAGCGGGAAAATTCATCCGCCTCAAATCACAGCCCATTTTTTCTGTAGCTTCCCAAACGGAATGGCGCGATTTTCCAACCGGGATGCCCAGTTTTAGTAAGTATCCCTGGTTTCCTAATATCGATAAGTACAACAACAACAACAACAACAAGCTTTATTTTCATGACCGTGCAAGTACATACAGTGTTGCAAAAGCAATTCTAAGAGTCAAAATTACATCATAGTCCAATTACGTTGCTTCGGTAATAATTTGTCGCGAAGATCAAAGCAAGCTGAAATATAGATTATGAATTGTTTACTGACTGAAGTAATCAAAGGAGTTCATCACTTCATTGACTAACACTTTTACAGGTAACTGGGTAATATCTGGAATCAGAGTATTGACTTCATTGTAAAAATCACTCCTTATCATAGGGTATGAAGGACAACGAAAAAGAAAGTGAACGTCCTCTTTATTCTCTTTATATCGCTTTAATCAGATTAGAGCGTGAATCACAACACTCAGGACTCCAGTGAAGAGAATACAGGGCACTGTGGTCTTGTCAGCGTCAGAAAACTGAACAGGGCAGGTCTTTGGAGGGGGCAGCGGCTCTTTGATTTCCGGTACTGAAAGTCTAAACCTTGGACCAATTATGTCCTGTAAAATGAAGCACATTGAAAGAGACGACAAATGGTGTCTGGGAATTTCGCCAAAAAGAGAACAAAGCGACTACGCAAAATGTCACTCAAGAGTTTTCCAGTTCGTTTGGTGAAGTGGATATCCATGCTTACTTTGGACACCTCATCAGCGCAGTACTCTTGGTAGAGGAGAACCATTTAATGTAATTGGGCACATTTATTCATGCTAAGAGAGAATGAGCTAAGAAAGCGAATCCTTCGTACATAGCCCTCTTTCTATTGGTTCTGGGTCATACCACGTGGTTATTTTAAGGACGCCACCTTATTGGGCGGTTAGAACGGAGTCGTGTAATTTTAAACTTGGTGGGTAAATTAATTCATATCACTGCCAGCCTGCGAGCAAGCTCTCCCAGGGCGCTCTGGCGCACGGGCGCTCTGGCCGTACCCTCCGAGAACTCCAGGTGAGCTCGCTCGCAAGCTATTTCACTGCCGATCACACAGCAAGCAACGTGACGTGCGAGCTTAGTATCACTATATATTTTTCGTCGACGAGTTTAAATTGTTTTACGTGGAAATGTCTGTCTTAAATTTGGCTTGCGGAAATCCCCGAAGAAAGCGGTTCCGACTAGACGGAAATTGCTAACCCTGGTCTTCGCCCAGACTGGTCTTCTCGTCCTACAGGGGGTGCAATTAAAATTTCGCGATGAGCAAGATCCCACTACCTATGATATGAGAGTCCTGGGGAGATGAAGGTTTACATGATGCACTCACCTTGATAGAGGTTATGTTTTTGCTCAAACATCTAGGAATAAACGTGTCAGCCTCGCTTTCATACTTTTTCAAATCATTCACCATTTCATTCGTCCAATCAACGTTCATACTTGCAATTGGGTTTCGGTAGCGGTTGGTGACCTTCACCTGTGGACTAAAAATGGCAGACAAATAGTATGGTAAGTCCCTATCTAAGACAACAGCAAAACCTGAAAATTCAGATGTACTGATGTGAGCGAAAATGGTCTTCTACTCATTCAGGACGCCGAAAAGGAGAAGCCGAGATGAGGGTGTAGGCGCTTTTGTGAACGAGAAATGAGGATTGAAGATGAAAGGTAAAGTTTCGACGAAGTAAACCTCAAAATTTTCAAAGCGGCTTTTAAAAAAAAAAATGAGCATCCTAATGCATCGAACGATTTGTGGGCGGAATTTTTTTAAAAGTGTAACCTGAAATTGGTCTCGAATTATTTGAAATAAACCAAGCTCGATGGACACGTACACATTGTTTACATTAAAAAAATGCTTATAAAGCGCGGATTGGCTCATGATCAAAAAGGATGTTCGATTGCCCAGATTTAGCCTTCAAATAGCGTGAATTTAGGGCAAGTTGTTTTGTATTTTGTTTCCTTTTAAACTGTTTTTGAAACTATCGAGTTTAAGGACAAGGGTGATTGTAAAATTCAGACTATTTTAAAATGTTGTAGACTAAGGCCCGGTTCAGACGCTGAACTTCAGTTCATGAGCCAAGCCTAATTTCCTATAAGGCCCACCCAATTTATTTAGATCGGCTGAATTGATTCAGGCGCCCATCTTAATTCCACCCAAAAACAAATTCTGAAGGACAAAAATGCTCATTTCGGTCAAACTGCTTGTAAAATAATTATTTAAGCATTAATTCGGTACGTGAAAAGTGCGGTTCGGTTCTGAATCAAAGCCGTTCCAAAGTCGCTCCAAAGCCGAAATTCTCGGCGGGGTCAGGCAGAAAGAACGGCTGAGCCGTTCCAAATCGAAATAGGTGCTCCTAATTGACTCAGACGCCGAATTTTTCATGTTCTTAATTCAATGTGTTAGGTTCGGCTCATGAAAAGTTCGGCGTCTGAATCGGGCCTAAGAAGATCGGTGATTTTTTGACGCCTCTGGGACAAAAGCTGTTCAAACAATTCATTTGGAGTTGCGCTTCATTTCGCCAGTTGAAACAAGAGGCCATTTTTAAAGGAAAAAACTGGAAATGATTTACAATGTTGGAAAACTTTCAAGGCTGCTGTTTTCGCACCAACTGTTGGAACAAAATATTGAAATACTTACAAGTACTTTTCAATGAGCTTCAGCGAAGGTTCATACAGGGTGCTGGTACAGTATCGGAAATCTTTAATTCGTGGATAGTAAAACAGAAAGTCCAAGCACATTTCATCTCTTGTCTCTAAGCCTCCCTAAAAATAAAGCAATTCTTGATCGTTTTGAAGATCTTAAAGTTAATAATAACACAGCTCTTAAATCACGCAAATGCAAAGACTTGACTCTCCACGAAACGATTTTCAGAATCAATTTACAGCTATTAAAATTACAACAAGACTATTACATGTAAATAAAAACATGTAGGATTTGTTAACCCTCAAGCCACTTTTCCAATAAAAAATGTTTTAATTAGTGACGCTTTAAACTGTGAAAGGGAGCCGGAGGGCGAATTGCGAATGTTGCTAGGGGCAACGAGTTCCAAAAGGCAGTAGATCTATACACAAAATGGATTTGAGCAAAGATATCCAATGAAAATTTCGTACCAGTTAAATTAGCTGGCAACCATTTAGACAAACTTTCGAGGTACCTAAAAAGCGAAATTGGCAGAAAACCTGCTCTAAACCAACGTGGCAGCTTATGATTGTTACGAGTTTTTGGTTCCCCAGCCACAAAGCAGTCACTCAATTCAGTACGCCACGATTTCCCAGATCGACACCACAGTAATTTTAGTAATTCTGGCGTAACATTTCTTCAAACAGATGGTTCCGTTATAAATTAGTGCCACTTTTCTGAACAGTTTATCCTGTTACAGCAGCTTTCTAGTAAACAGTTGTTGATAAAAGAATAATGCGTTAACCATTTAACGCATTATTCAAAAAATCCCGCAAGTCCTGTGAAAAAATACAAAAAAATACAAAAATGTATAGAACTCGTCAGACCCTTCAATAGAACGCTTAAAGAAAGTAATGAGGTCTTGTCTTTAAAGAAACTTACTTGGATCAGCTTATCTCTGTCCATGGAATCATACACACAGTAGTGAATAAGGTCATCACCCTAAAACCAAATATCAAAGAAATATTTTATAGCGGAGCTCGCACGCAGCATAGCCCATAAGAAAGCGAGAAATTTTACTAGTCAAGTCACCGTCCGTCCGTCCGTCCGTCCGTCCACCCCATACATGTAAGCAGATATCAAATAAAGATAAATTGAAAACTGCGAAAATAATCACTCATCCGCCGAAAAATGTCACATGACCGTCTAGCGGGTTCAGGTGTAAGTCCTATCTTGTCGACTGTACATGAAAGCCGATGAAAATTTTCACGCTAGTAGGGGGAATTACATTAACACAGATGACGTGAAAGCAGTTTGCCTTTATCTCAAGAAGAAAATGCTTGGGAATCTGTGATCGGCGTAGCAGTCTTCCGTGTCTCACATCTTGGAATAGCATCCGGGACGTATTAAAGTTCGAGAGTCTGTTAGGGCAACCATGATTAAAGTGTGTTAATTTCACAAACCTCTGTTGCGGTTTTCTATACCACAGATCCCATTATAACATAGGTTCATGTGCTATTGTGAGGTGGTTCAACAACAGGTTTTATAATTACTCCCATGTCGATGAATGCCTTTGTTTTTTATTTGTTGACTAAAAGCTAATTAAGAAAAAAGGTATTCATTGGTTGGTTCATGTTGCCGCAGGAAAGCGCTAATTCACCTGTGACTTAAAGGCCCATTGCCAACCTTGATGTTACGCGGTCGTCTGTTTTAGTTTTGAAATTGCACTTTTTTAAATGGCATGTTCTGATTGGACAAAACTTTTGGGAGGCTTTCTCCCAAACAAGTTTCTGTTTAACATGTAAGCCGCCGTGAAGGTGCAAGGAACCTTTTTTATTTTTCAGATCTGCGCCGTAGCAACAGCCAAAGTTCAGTTATTGACAGCTAGAGTGTATTGCCACGGCTACCAAAATCGTTTGATATTTTCAAGCGAAAAGGTCAAACATAACTTGCTCGGGAAATTTGTTGAATATTATAACTTAGTCTTGGATAAAACTTGTAACGATAATCGAATGTTATGAAAGCAAAGAAGGCTATTCAGCAGAAAATGTACCATGAAAATTCTTGAGGTGATGGTAAACAACGCTTAGAAGAATTATAAATACATTTTTTGACAGGTGCGTCCCAAACGAAAGGGATTTGGAACGGTAGCGCGACTGACAATTGTTTTGAACGGACAGCTCGAGCCGATCGAACTGATGACAATTTTTTCGAACGAATAGCCAGTGCTGTTCGAGCGGGTGACAATTCTTGGGTCATCCTGGTGTAAAAATCTGTGAAGGTTTTTTTTGTTTTCTAGCTATTATTTTCCTTGGCCCTATTTCAGGACCTCTCACTGGCTTCTTTATATTTATTGTTTTACGTCACTTAGGAGGTTCACAGGTTTTTACAGCGAGTATGAGCCCAGTTTTCTCCAACGAATAGCGCGAGCAGTTCGAACGGATTACGATCTTTCTCGAACGGATATCGTGTTTAATTTATTGTCTCGTCTTCTTCTCCTTCAAAAACGTGCAGCTAGATTGCTC
>CALNXK010000146.1:1162500-1215000 GCA_942486035.1 Porites lobata | reverse complement strand
ACCACTACGACATTTATATTGTTTTCCCTCCACCACAATCAAAACTAGAACCAACACCACAATCACCACCGCCACCCACCACTACGACATTTATATTGTTTTCCCTCCACCACAATCAAAACTAGAACCACCACCACAATCACCACCGCCACCCACCACTACGACATTTATATTGTTTTCCCTCCACCACAATCAAAACTAGAACCATCACCACAATCACCACCGCCACCCACCACTACGACATTTATATTGTTTTCCCTCCACCACAATCAAAACTAGAACCACCACCACAATCACCACCGCCACCCACCACTACGACATTTATATTGTTTTCCCTCCACCACAATCAAAACTAGAACGAACACCACAATCACCACCGCCACCCACCACTACGACATTTATATTGTTTTCCCTCCACCACAATCAAAACTAGAACCACCACCACAATCACCACCGCCACCCACCACTACGACATTTATATTGTTTTCCCTCAACCACAATCAAAACTAGAACCACCACCACAATCACCACCGCCACCCAACACTACGACATTTATATTGTTTTCCCTCCACCACAATCAAAACTAGAACGAACACCACATTTCTGTTGTTTTCCCTCCACCGCTTTCACCACCACAAATTCTATTGTTTATCCTTTACCACTGCCACACTCGCCACCTATCTTTTTAGTTTTGATTACTCACCGGTTGAATATTGACTTCTTTTCTTAAAACTTGACTATCCTGCAAATCAAGACAAGGACATAGTTTGTAAGCGTCGAGTGTACCCATATCTAGACTGGGAGCATGGGTTCCTATTTTTCTTTGCAAACTAAGTTACTGCACGCAAAACCTAAGCACGCGAACCGCGATAAACGAGGGGGTCTAACCCTTATCTGCTAAAAATACCTATCTGCAAATGCTTTGTCTTAGACTAGCAAAACATAAAAAAGGGAGTTGCCGTTTTGATGAAACTTCAACTTCTATACCTGGAAATTAAAGTCGTAATGATTATCTCGGGCAATCTCAGGAAGTTCTTTTCCGTTACGGATATGCCTGGTCCAGGAAGCGCGTCCTAGAAAAAAGAATTTTAACTGTGAAATAAAATCATGATGTATAATTTTGTTTGATTCTATTAAAACAAAAAGCATTCCATATTTTTTCTCCTAAAAATGTGTAAAGTGGTTAAGATATTTGCGGCTAACATTTTCGGCAAACCATTCAACGGAAAACTAAAAAAAAAGCATACTTATCGACGCCTCCATTTGTTTTCACTTGCTAATTTAGTTATTATTATATAACTTTCTTGGCTAAGACGAGTTTCTCGTAGAAAACGACTGGGCGACAATTCTGTCGTCATTTTATCTCCATGTGCCTAGGATATCTTTCAACAGCTAGTTATGATCACGTTTTAGTTTCCACAGCCCGACCAACCGACGCACATAAAAGAAACGTGACTGAGCGTCAGGAGACGGGATACTCTTTTGCATCTTTAGAAAAGAAAGAGAGGTCATTGATACTGGTGATCGTAACTAGCTTTACCTGCCAGATGGGTATGAAGTGAAATGGCAGAGACGTTGATCCCTCCTCCAGGTAGTCCCGTATTGTTGAACAAGGACTGAAACAGAAATTAAACACAGTCTCTATTAATTGGAAAATTAAACGAGACTTACTTGTAAGTTGAAGTTTGATTGAGATTCTATCACATGACATCAGAAGGCAAGAGATCACATGAGATAGCACAGCGCTTGCGCAAGTCATAATTAAAAGCCACGTACTGGGTGCATCAAAAACAACATAACATGTAGGCTAAAGACACCAAACAGAAAACCCAAAAGCAACCAAGTTGCCTAAAAACGGGTGGGTGTTATGTGGAGGGCATGTGATCTCTTGCCTTCTGATGTCATGTGATAGAATCTCAATCAAACTTCAACTTACAGGTAAGTCTCGTTTAATTTTCCAATTCTATCACATGACCAGAAGGCAGAGATCCCATGAGACTTCAAAGCGTGGATGCACCCGTACGACATGCGCTCAAACAAGAGGCATGAAATCCAACAAACAATAGACCAAACATAAGCAATGATAAACATGTTATATTAAAATGGTCTAACAGTAACAAATTATGCAATAAAGCACACATGAAAAAACAAAATATTTCACTGGCCAAGAATAGCGGCAGTTAGTCTGTTTCCTTGAACAACAGGTTTGTTGTAATATTTACGAAAGGTCTCTGCGGACTTCCAGCCCGCGTTAGCCATGATCTCGTGGATAGGGACGTCCTTTTCATTTGCTTTGGAAACAGATGCTGACCTTGTGCTATGTGCAGTGAACACATTGGTATCAATCCCACAAATTCTAAGAGTTTCTTTAGTCCACCTTGAAACCGTGTCCCGAGAGACAGGTTTGTGGGGCCTTACATAACTAATAAACAATTGAGTTTCGCTATTACGCAAGTTCTTTGTCTTGTTAATATATGCTTTCAGACAGGCCAAAGGGCAAATTGTACTGTCTGGCTCATAAACGGAAATGTCAATCTTCGTATGTGGGCTCCTGGGAGTACTAGTCTTGATATGCTCAGCGAGGTCAAAGGAATAATTATCTTCTTCCATGGTAACATGCTGAAGATCTAGCAAGTGTATCGATTGTCCCCGTTGACTGGAAACTAATAGAATAAGCATAAGGGCCTTGTATGTCAAATCCTTTAAAGGCAATTTTTCATTGGGGTATAGGGAAGATAAATGTTTCAGAACCACCGAAACATCCCAAATTTTGTCGTATTTAGGTTTAGGTTTGCGGGTTTCAAATACCCCTTTCATAAAACGTGTAACAACATGATTGCTGCCAAAACTTTTCTCCCCGTCTATCATGACAATGGTAGATAAGGCAGAGCGAGCTGTATTAATAGTGGAGTAGCTAAGTCCTTGATTAAATAGGTCAGTGAGAAAATGGAGGGTGTCGCTCAGTGGTGGTGCATAACAATCAATTTTCCTTTCACGACAAAATGCCATCCATTTTTTAATGTATGTGGCATACTGTTTTTGAGTGCCTTTTCTCCAAGATGCCATGAGAATGTCGGTAACCTCCTCTGGAAGGTGGTAACGGCTGAAGGATCCCCTGACACAGGACAGACCATCAGATGAAGATTTTTGTGTAGAGGATGTGGGCCGCTGCGTGACGGGTGTTGTAGAAGGTCTGGGCGTGAGAGCAGAATCCAGGGCTGATCGCATAGGTGCTGTAGGAGGACTGGGAACCACGTTTGGGTTCCAGAGAGGGGCAATCAGAACTCCCTGTGCTCGGTCGTGACTGATCTTCTGAAGGCATCTTGGAAGAAGGCTAAAAGGTGGAAAAGCATAAAATTGATGCCCTTTCCAATTCATAGTGAACGCATCTATATGTGAACTACTAGGGTCTGCATGCCACGAGCAGTAACTATTTATCTGATTGTTTAGACGGCTTGCAAACAAATCGAAATCGAGTCCGGGGTGGCGCAACATGATCTTGTCAAACGAGTGTTTGTCTAACATCCACTCGTGATTATCTGAGAACACGCGTGATTGTTCATCAGCGCCAGTGTTCAGCCGACCAGCTATGTGCACAGCCGAGAGCCAAATGTTGCGTGCAGTACACCATTCCCAAATTTCAACAGCTAGTTCATTAAGTTGTTGTGATTTTGAACCCCCCATGTTGTTAATGTAAGCCAAAGCTGTCGTATTGTCGATTTGAATTTGGATGTGGCAGTTGCCCATATGGTTGCAAAAACACTTTAACGCAAAAAATGCTGCGAGTAATTCCAATATGTTTATATGAAATTCCTGTTCCAAAGGGGTCCATCTCCCCCCCGTTTTCTGCGTGCCATAAACAGCTCCCCACCCCAGTGTTGACGCGTCTGATTGAATTGAAACGCTTGGATGATCTTGGTGAATATCTCGTTTAAGAGTGTCAGCATTATTGTGCCACCACTGAATCTCTGCTAGCGCGGGAGGGGAGATTTGCATTTTGCCCGCGAAATCACCCTTGTTAGCTATGAGCGCGAGATATTTATCCCGTTCAAGGTGGCGGTAGTGTAGGGGTCCGTACTGAGCCCCGGGAAAATTGGACACCAGAATGCCAATGACCTCTGCGACCTGTCTGATTGTGGGCATTTGTGTTTGTAAAAGCGTAGCACAGACAGACCGAATCCGTTGCGCTTTATCCTCCGTGGGCGTAACTGTCATGGCAATAGAATCCAATACAAAACCTAAGAAGGTCAGTTTCTGGGAAGGGATGAAAACTGATTTCTCAGGATGGACATGAAAACCTAATTGAGTAAAAAGCGTGACGGTGTCAACTACATTTTTATAACATTCCTTGGAGGTGTCTCCTTGTAGATAAGAATCATCAATGTACCCTGAATTGAGATGTCCCATACTCCGAAGTGTGGAATACACGGGCTTCAATAATTTTGTAAATATGCGCGGGGCACTAGCTAGGCCATTCGGCAAACAGGTATATGTGTAGAAAACACCATCAAAATAGAACTTTAAGTATTTCTGGTGAGATGGATGGATAGGGACGGTATAATAAGCGTCCTTTAAGTCTACCGAAGCCATAAAACAACCTGGTCTCATCATGTTTACTGCAGCCTCTAGTGTATCCATTTTAAAATGATGGTAGGCTATATATTCGTTAAGGGCTTTGAGGTTTAAAATGGTGCGGTGCGTGCCATCTTTTTTTCGGCCGCAAGAATATTGTGGATACAAATTCTCCTGTTTCCTGTGCCGCGGGGATAATGACCCTTTTGCGAGCAGTGTATCAATTTCCTCTGTGACAATTGAATGCTGATAAGCGTTGAAGACACTAGGTCTACCATAATGTTGCGTGGGTGCAACACTGTTTATAAATTCAATTTTAACTCCAGTAACAATCTGAAGAATAGAAGGGTCGGTTGTAATAGTTTGCCACTGCGGCAAAAAGTGTTTAAGTTTCCCGGCTTGGAAACTTGGTTGTGAATTTACCAAACTATTTACAATGTCAAGAGACAAAGATGTCGCATCTGCGTTACATACCTCAGGCACCTTTACGGGCGCTGGCTCGTTTCGCCGTCCTTTTTCTTTCTTGGCGGCTTTGAGAAACGGCTTTTCCCTAAAAAATCCGAGGTTTTCCCTCTAGGGTAAGGCTGAAATCTTCTCTGCGAGCCATACGCTGGGCGCCCACCGTACTTGTCATGGCCACGGGAATTCCCGGAATGTTGTGGGCGCACCTTTTTGGTCAACTTGTTGGCCCTCGGTGATGTCTTTTGCTAACTTTGTCAGGTCGCCAAAAAGGAGCTCTGATGAGCCATCCACAGTGGACACATTACAAAGGGCTGCATAGTCTTTATGCATCTCTTTTTTCATGGCCAGGCGTCGGGAGTGATTAACCTCATGGTTGTACTGAAGTGCCATTGCAACGGAATCAGTCAACAAGGTGATCAGCTCCTTATCTTGGCTGTATTTTCCCAGAGCCAAATCGGCGGCCTTTGTCATGGCTGTTATTGCGCCGATAAGGGTGCTTTGTCCTTTCTGCGATCGGACATCCTGTGCTTTCAGGGCAGGGGAGAGCTGGCTCCAAATCGAAGGGTTTACTTTGGGTGTGCGCAAACCCTGTACGTTCTCTGGACGGGGGTATTTGTCTAGCTTTGCCTTTAGTTTCTCCTCCCCCATCTTTTCTGATAAGAGATTGTTGAAGATGGCCGCCAGCCCTTCGCGAAGGGGTGGGGAGGTCTTCTCGCTGACTGTCAGGTCCTGTGCGAGTTCTTTTA
Source organism: Porites lobata (assembly GCA_942486035.1). Taxonomy (NCBI): domain Eukaryota; kingdom Metazoa; phylum Cnidaria; class Anthozoa; order Scleractinia; family Poritidae; genus Porites; species Porites lobata. The sequence continues at coordinate 1,209,220 of CALNXK010000146.1, read as the reverse complement.
GAAGTTCGTCACCCGGCATAGCCTCGTTGTTTTGATCTGTTCCCGCAGCCGCGAGGAGCGCAGAGACATCTGCATCCATGTCCCCAGAATTGGCGGGCTCGTCAACAGAGGCGGTTTCACCGTCCTCATCTGATTCTTCGTGCCCGCTCTGGAGCACGGTGGTGACGTTGTTGTTTAGGCTGCTGAGCTGGCTTAGAACTGGAGCCAATGCAGTCTTAAAAATATCCGCGAAAGTGTTAGCTGAGGGCATATTTTGGCTGGTATCTTGAGCGGCCATTGACGTTCCAGTGTCCGCGCTCTCTGTGCTGTTTTCGGACATGATTCCAATATCGGCACCCAACTACGTTAGGGCCTAAGCTGGACAAACAATTGAGGCAACTACGTTGGCCTCTCCAGCAGATCGTGTTTCGAAGGTTTTAAGCTGAAAAACTGGAGCTTAAAAATTCGTGACTTAACGCGTTAAACGCAAATCGTGCAATGACTTGCGCAAGCGCTGTGCTATCTCATGGGATCTCTGCCTTCTGGTCATGTGATAGAATCCAAAGAGTAGAGTAAGATTTGGCTTGTACCTTTTTTCTCCGCAATAGTCGACTCTCACGCGATGTGGTATTGACCACGAGTATTTTTTCAAGGACAATCCAAGGGCGACAATTTTGCACATTCGTGACTTTTCATACAAAAAACAATACCCTTATGCATGGTATGTCCGAGTTGAGCGCAGAACAAAGTTGTTTTCAACTATTTTTAGCTGCAAAAAGCAAATATTCATCCTCCTTTGTCTCTGTAGTCAATCAAGGCATGCCCCTACCCGAAAAAGACAAAATTAAAAGACACTCACTTCTGTGCACTGGTGCATGCAGTATCCAACAGATAACCAGTTTTTCTGTTTCGGAGGAATAATGTGCCAGCTATTCACTCTAACACCAACAGACACAATCCCAGCGTCATATTTTCGCAAATTGTCGGTGTAGTAGAAACTAAGACCTGAGCTGTCTTTTTGGTCTGATGGAAAAAGTTAGAATCACATCTATAGAAGTGGGTAGTTCAAAGTAAAGCTGTCAACCTCTGTTATTTTTTTTATTTTCATTATTAGTGGTGGTGTTGGTAGTGGTAGTGGTAGTGGTAGTGGTGGTGGTGGTGGTGGCGGTGGTGGTAGTAGTAGTAGTAGTAGTAGTAGTAGTAGTAGTAGTAGTAGTAGTAGTAGTAGTAGTGGTATTGGCAGTGGTAGTGGTAGTGGTAGTGGTAGTAGTAGTAGTAGTAAAAATTATGATATAATAATAATAATAATAATAATAATAATATAATAATAATAATGGAAACTTTAATATGTTTTTGAATGTACAATTGTAAATCTCGCTACGTACAGGCAATTTATAAATGCTGCTTGAGATTAATAATAATAATAAAGAACATGTTTACCCAGGTTGACTGCGTCAGTTTAGAAAAACTGTTATCAATGCAATTCCTACGAATTAAAATCCAGCTAAAAAAACTAAAAGGAAATACTAAAAACTATTTGATATATTATAAATACGAATTAAGACTTACTATTAATGCCTTGCATGCTTTTGGAAGTCTTAAAGCCTCAGGAATATAACTTCATTCTTATTTGTATATTTATTGTTGTGCCTATCACTGAGCGTATATGAACTTAATTCGCTCTGAAAATCTTTCTGAATGGCGTTTGAAATGAGTACAATCACAATGTAGCTTAGTTTTAACCAACCCGCCCTTTCTGGTTGAAGCTGATCCACTCGTAAGATACAATCTCTTCTCCCAGGAAAGGTTATGACATGTAAATGGTAATCTACTTTGTAGACTTGCCCAAAAGTCACGAAAACGAGCAAAGGAGTCTATCGGCTTTGTAGAAAAGTAAAATATCAACCCTTTGAACATTGCTTTTCCTTGCAACATACAGGACGAAACATGTCATCAATAGTAATAAAATTCCTGAGGCTTTAAAATTTCAAAAGCATGCAAAACATTATTTGCCACGTTAGAAATTGAAAAATGAATGATGCAAAAATGAATAAATGAATTGAAAAATGAGCAGACCTTTGACGAAGTTTGGATTGTCATAATGTATTTCCAGAAGATAATTTTTGGGTGAGTCACTTGTTCCGATAGGGAAACCAACATGTGGAGGAAAGTAAAAGTCCTGTAAGAGAGATGACAAAAGAAATAGTCCAGGAGCCTAATATTTCAGAAGGTGACAAGCAGTTAAACAGTTGGCCTTAATGTTATGTATTCTTCTTATCCATTACAGACTCAGTTAACCGACTAAAAGCTTGAGTAAGAACTATACAAAATGCCACTTAGTAAAAACCGGGCTTTGTGATTGGCCGGGAACAAAAACAGGGATAGAATTGCAGTGAACTACGCAGCCCAAAGCCCCAAAAATCTTCCGAGTTCTCGACTCGCCGGTTGTCCTTACAGCTTTGCCGATTTTGGAAGGCGCTTCGAGTGTGAAACGACCAGAAGTAAAAACTACGTTGGAAGGGTAGCACAATCAAGCCCCGTTAAAACGGACACTGTGGGGGTCATAGAAAGTGTCAGTATTAAGCGAGTTGAATTTAGAGAAAATGTAGGGGCTTTATCTCCCGAGGGACAAAGCAAACTGTTGGCAATAATGAGTTGTCCTTATTAAGAGGGTGTCGTCTTTAAAGCGGGCTTTGACACTGTAATTATTGGAGTTAGCCACTCTTGGAAAATCGCTCAGAAAGTAATGACGGCAAGACTCTTTTCGATCTTTTCTCCCGTCGGCGGCCTCCTCTCTCACACAGTATTTTGGTCTTTGTTCGGACTAAATTTGACCATAAAGTCAACACAAATACTGATGAAGGTCCTATTTAGATTGAAATGTATGAGTGTTCTTACCATTGCCCCTACAGCCCAGCCTGCCACAATTGATGAAGACTTGCATTTCAAAAACGGCATATTGGCTCGATCATGACAATTCACGCCCTTGTTGAAATGCTCCTCAGTAAAGTTTCCTTCACACTCGAACAGTAGCATGTGATGCACGAAACCTTCGTTTCCTTTCTGAATATGAGGAACAGTCTAAAAAAAAATAGAGAGTGATTAAATACGTATATATGACTTTCCTTTTGCTATAAATTTCACACGAATGAAATAATTGTGGTCAAGTAAAGAGGTGATTAATCGTCACAAAAACTAACTTCATGATTCATGGGATTAATTGGCACATCCAGGAAGAATAAGAAAAAAAAACCATAGAAATCCATACAGTTTTTTTCCTGAAATTGGAATGGATTTTAAAAGTTACTCTCCAAACCAATTTTAATATAAGTGAGTTTAAGTGAGTTTTTTAGAGTTCATCGGGAATCGAGTTCCAATTCACAGCTTAGCTTCGAACCTAGCAAAAGAACCTTGGTTTTGATTCAGTCTGATGTGTCAATGCAAAAATTGCAGGAGGAAGAAAACTTGATTTCGTGTTCATGCTTTTCATTAGCTTCATTAGCTTTAGTGAAAAGATTACTAAAATTAGTGGGAACAAGTAAACACGAGACGTCGAATATTATTGATTAACTGGTAAGGAGAAAAAAAAACAAAATATTATTATCCTCTTAGCAATTTAGCCACTCCCATTCTTGTATCATTATCATTATCACTATAATTTTCTATTGTTACTTTTCCAACAGCTACCTTTGTGACGTGGTGTTTTGATGTCAGTTCCGGGCCTTTCAGCAGCGTACACATGTAGGTGGTCTTGTCGCCTCCTGGAATTGTCTCCTTTAAGGACAATGTATACGATAATCAGTTGACGTATCACTACGAATTATGGTCTATAAACTTCAGAATCTGTCACAACAATTGTCGTTCATTCTGCAGATTTTTTAAATTTGTTCCACGGAGAAGTGGCCTGCATGTAAAAATCTACTATTTCCTTTTTTGACGTCTGTTATAGATAATGCAATGAAAATATTCCAAAAAAAGACGTCATTTCCCATACAGAGGGTGCGTACTATATGAAAGACAAATCCGGTTCACGGTTTGGTTGCCCAATTACAAAATGGTAAGAGACCTACCAGCACACTAAAGATCTGCGAATTCTTTTAGTTCATCAAAAAATGGCGCGAATGTGTGTGAGGTGATTCTGGAATCGAGCAAGTGATAATTGCAGGAAGGCGACCCGATCTTACTTGGTTTACCGACAAGCCGAACTGAAAGGACCACTTCGCAACGTAAATCCTTTGCATTGAGTTTGAGTTGTCGGAAATTGGCTTCCACCATTAACCTTCCGTCCCGTATTTCTGGAGTTATTTTTGCAGCAGCTTGTATCAAATGTAATTCATGCAACAGAATTCTTTTAAAGCTGAGCTGTGTCACGAAATTTATCGAAATTCAAACAGTGCGAACTGCCACCAAACTTAGTGAAACATAAAAATTAACGCTCAAAACATTAAAGGAAGGTAAAAACAACACTGCAAATACAAAAAAGGGCACGGGTGGACAAACTTGAAGAAGATTGAAACGGATTAAAATACCGTAAAATTCTGAAAATAAGCCCCGGGGCTTATGTTTTTCAAAGGCCCTTTTTGAGGGGCTTATATTTTGAGGGGCTTATATTTGGAGGGGCTTATCTACGGAGGGAAATTTGCGTTTCAAAGTCGATTGGGCTAGCCTTATAGTTGGAAGTAAATTTACCGTTTTTACTTTGTTTTACTTTGTAATTTGAGGGCAATTTTCCAAGTACAAGCCCCCGGGGGGTTATATTTGGAGGGGGCGATTTAACGGAGGGTTTTTTTGCATTACGGGTTTGGGGGGCTTATATTTGGAGGGGCTTATACATGGAGGGGCTTATTTTCGGAAATTTACGCTAGTGGTTTTGAAAACTTGTAAGGCTAACAACTTTTCAAACTTCATTTTTGGTGTTTGTGATGTTTGATATAATTGGGAGACATGTATGTTTAACATAAAGTTGTAATTGTGTCATATGCAAGGAATTTGTTCGCTAATGTTTATTCCATTGCGGATAAGAATGTGTAATTGGGATAAGCAAAGTCGTGCACAGCCCCTTTAGACATACTTACGTTGTTTGCATTAAAAGTGAACTTTTTCCATCCAGTTTCATTAACGTTTCTTTTATCCATACTGTTCAATAGTAGGATGGTTTTAGTGCCTCTGAACTCATGGTATTTCATCTCTGTTGAGGATACTGGATCTTCAGAATGATACGCAAATACAACTTTGGTAGCACCGTCCTATAAAAAAGGAGAGAGTTACCATCCAATATTTTCAGTCATTCATCGAACTTTTATCTCATTTGGTGAACAGTGGTGATTTCAGGGGAAGGGTCAGAGATGTGCAGTCCCCCAAAAAATATATCCGTCAGACCCGATGATTTCTGAAAGTATTGGACAAAGTGCCATGCCTTGAAATTAAAACAACTCCCGATAAAGCCCCTGAAGTTTCACCTGCAACTTTCATCTCGTACCTCAAACATAACAGACCCTTCCGTGTTTTTTTTAAATTCTTTATTAAGAACATTATGTGAATATCCATCGACACTGCTTGCCAAGTTTAAAGGTGGTACGCCTAAAGAGAGAAAATTTATTGCTCTACAAAGTCGCGAAATTGTACAGAGGTTTGTACGGTAGAGGGCACGAACTTGCCCTCACCACACAAACGTCTGTAATAATTCGCGACATTGCGAAGCTATATCTACCCTGGTTACCACAGGTATTTTCTCGTGTGCGACGAGGAGCTTCGTCGGTCGCAGGCCGACTCTTCTTTTGCCGAAGGCTGAGCGCGGGTCACTTTTTAAGACTTAACCGAAACCGGAAACCGCGCATGAAAAGCCTCTGGCACCCAGGGTAAGCTATATCTTAAAATCACTTTCAAACTTGGTAACTTAGATGATTTTAAGGCGTTCTTTCCAGCCGTGTGGACGCATTTTCGCCAATTGGTCCCAATCAGAAGTTGTCAAACCCGTGGAAGGGTCTATTAAAAGAGAAGCCAGCTTTTAGGCTTGGGTAAGTGCTTTTAACCAGTTTTGGAAAAATGCAAGGCAAGCTCAGAAAATTTGACCGGAACGTTTAGATGTGCGCAAGATAGCCAACGAGAGTTCGCGCATGCGCAGGTGAGGGGCTTACAAGATACAAATTCTCAAATCCTTTGTTCGGGACTGAGCGCGTATTTGATTACGTAATGGATTTAAGATCGTTTTACAACCGGAAACACGTGAAAAATTCTGATGTAGCGAAGATATAGTTAGTTTTTTGATCGCCTTTAAACCGGACTGTGAAAGCCTTGTGGATCCCGCCTCTGAAAGCCTTGTGAAACCTACCTTTATAAGCCTAGCAAAAACCCGCCTTTGTGAGTGGTTGAAAGTGAATTGCTATGAATACTGTCTCCTCTATTTGCACATCGATCTTTCATAATACACATTGTTTGCACCCAAACATTTTGCATAACTTTTGCTTTTAATTTCTCCTGGGTATTACAATCGTCCCAACAGGAATTGGAAACATAATTCAAGCAAAACTTTTCCGAGTGAACAAGATATACTTTGGAAGATGTGCAAATAGCAAATGGATTACTTTCCCTTCAAGGGATAATTCAATGAGCAAAAATTAAACACATACCTCAAGTTTCCTGTCACGTGGATCGCAGGTGTCAAATTTCCTCGTGAACTTAAGCAGAGTTTTTCCGTCGCTTTCTTGGAAATCCGCAAGTTTATAATCTTGCTGTCCGTCTATCAGTGGAATTGCTTTGTCATCAGCGTAACGATCCTGCGAGAGAGGTTTTATAAATTTAGCCCGTAACAATGAAAAAATTTATTATAAGTAGATAGCAAAATTGATCAGATTATTAAGTTAACGTTTTATTATTGCCCACAACACCATTGCGGAAAAATAATGTAAATGTTCGTGTCTAGCAGGTTACAGATATGATTCGTTGTCGTTTAGTGTATGTGGCCCGGGGGGGGGGGGTACTCAACAGAGTTTCATACTGGGGAGGCTCTGCCCCGAGGTCCAATTCCTTACCCAACCTTTTATATACCGGGCCTTTTGGCAGCAGACAGGGTACCCCTCTCATATACCTCCTATTGACAAATGATGCCCATTTCACATACCTCATTTAGAAGTTTGCATCTGGCCCTTTTAACTGCTACAAAATGAACTGTCTTTAAAATAGGTATAAATCACAAAACCGGAACGTTTTCTCTTCTTCCTAAAGGCCAAAAAATCTGTTAGCCCGTTTGGGCTTTTCCCTAACCTTTCGACATATGTTTCAACTATCATATACCTGACGCCTGAAAAATGTACCTATTTAGGGCGGAGCCTCCCTGTACAGGCCATTATAGAGACTTCCCCTCCCCCTAGGGGTTACTGCATGGATTCAAGCCGTCGTAGTTAAGCGGAAAGGTGTTTGCTGCCAAAAAAACAGGTGAAAGACAACTGATAAAATTGGCAAAGAAGTTAGGCATGATTGCTGAACTTCATCTCAAAATATATAATTTCTTGATTGTAATAAAATGTCGTTTCCAATTAGACGTACATATAAGAGACGTCCAATTAATAAATCTTAACGGTGACCGCGAACTAGAGCTGTTACGTTCAGTGTGGCTCATTTAGTTCAACAATTTCGTTGTTACAACTAACTCTGTTTCTGAAAATACGTCATTCAGTTTCATGAGCTAATAAAAAATCCAAACGCAGACTCCGCCCCACACTTAGCAATGCTTACTTGCTCTCTCACTGAAGAAACTGAAATACGACAAATAAAGCATCACTGTCATGATCAGTGTCTGTGGCAATATGTTACCTATCTACAGAGGACATGTCGATACACATCATCCTACACCTGAATTATGCAACACAAAGTTGTTAAATATCTCCTTGCGTAATTCCTAACCGTGAAAGTTGTATTTCAATGCTTTGTGAGGGCATGTTAAGAATCTTTACTATGTGACATTGATATGGGTAAGGAGATAGCACAAACGAGTAAACCTGCATGCATTGTTGGATTGTTATTGTTCAGTGTTTGATGTGTTGTTGTTGTTGATTGTTGATTGTTTTTGTTGAGAGAGTTTTATTCGGCGTGGTAAAAAATGTTCTGATGCCCATGAAGTTATGAGTTACTAGGACTATCTTATAAACGCTATCGATCAGTAGTTAACATATAATCTCATTTTCTCTCAGGCTTTCAAATGGGAAAATATACCAAAAATCAATCATTCAAAGAAATGTCTATGTTGTTGTTTTTTTGTTTTGTTTTTTTTGTTTTTGTATTTTTGTTTTTGTTAGTTCTTTTTTTTTTTTTTCACATCATCTTTTTTTTTTCTCTCATCACCGCGGTAGGATTAGCTCAGTCGGTAGAGGGCTTGACTGTAGAGCGGGAGTTTTCGGGTTCGTTTCCCGGGACGGGACCAATACTCAGAGTCTTAAAAATAACTGAGAAATGAAGGTACTGCCTTTGCCCTGCAAACGGGTAGCGTCCCGTCTCCCGTTGGAGACGTAAAAATAGTGTCTCCAATTAGTACTTTAGTGCTAAATACCCTGACACTCAAATAAAGAACTATTTTTTTCTTTTCGAGAGGAGAAAAACTTTGGCCCGACTTTACTGAAACCGGAAACCGCACATGAAAAGCCTCTGGCATCCAGAGTATCTAAACTCCCGATTAGTATACGTAACGAACCAAAAAAAGCTATTCTTGTTTTTGTTCAAGATCGAGGTTTCAATAATTGTGCAGATGATACATGATACAACCATCCATTATCGAAACAAAATAGATTAGTTTGCTAGCACAGACCTGCGCTTTTTATATTTCTTAGATTTTAATCTGTATCTTGACTAGTTTTCGGGCCCGGAACTCTTTACCGACAACAACAAGCTATATTTGCAGGACTACACAAGTACATACAGCATTGCAAAATCTATTTATAATTACGTTTTAAGAAAAAGATCCGAGACTTTCGAAAAACATGATGGACCCGGCCCAGGCCGTACAAAAGAAAAAATGCGTTGTGCAACAGCCTTTTACTGAGAACTTTTTAGTGCGGACTAATAGTGATATATGAAAATATTCACAGTTTCAGAAGTCCCTGACTCCCTCTCTTGATCTTCCCATCCAGTTTCACTGTCTCGGCAATCAGGTTTGTAATATATAACAACAACAAAGCGTTACCTATAGATATTTGCATTATTTAAGTCATCTCTTTACCGTAAGATATCCTTTGTTATCTTTCACCCATCCGATCACGACATCACTGCCAACCATTTGCCCAGAACGACCAGAGAACCCAAATCCAACCCATCCTGTGGTGGCCGCCTCCAAGGCAAAGGAAACAGTTTCCGCGTCCCAATCAACGGTCCAAAACAGTTTCATCTTCTCCGCTGTGTCCAAAACTGCATTGTGAGCGTACTCTGAGAACAGATCTGCGCAAACGGCGCAGTGAAAAGATGCGAGACAAAGAAAAGTAAGCAGCGTAACAGCCATTATTGTTGCGTGTTCCGCTCTTACAACAATATTAATTATCTGCCAAAAGCTTCACTTAATTCACGCAAATTAAATGACTCGGCAGAGACGTCATCGGACGAGGCATGGGGCAGAGATTGTGGATGGCGCAGGGGTGACGGTACTCTGAGGATACAACTACAAATTTGTCGTCGTATGTTATTAAGACCGATATTTTTAAATGTATGTACGGTAGTAATTTTTCTCTAGAAGTTCCCTGATCGATCCCGCAAGCAAAAAACAAGCAAAACAAAGATAAAAGATATTTTCTCTTGGTATAGCTCTGGCCCCGAGGAAAGCTAATATTGTTAGCCGAAATATTGGCCTATAATAAATCAGCTCTTTCAAGTAGTGCCAGCCCTGCATTAAGTTTTGTTTCAAAACAAACATCGCCCGTCTCTAGCTATAGAAACCCTAGCTGCATTATTATAATTATTTTTTACCCGTCTAAGTGTATTTTACACATTCAGGAACACTTGACGTGTTTGAAGATTTAGTTCGATTCTCCATGATAAACCCGCATCTAGTTAACCCTATTTTCAGTCTTTTTGGTTTAAACAAGCCTGACAAGTGGTAAGAGCAGCGTCATCTAACTGCATTACCCCTTATCCCGTTACAAGACAGTTTCGCTACCCCCGGAAAAAGTGTGACTCCGGTCTTTGACACCCGAGATTACGCTGACTTCGAGAAACTTGATGAGTATTTCAAGACCTTGCAGGGATCTGTGCCCCGTGTAAGGTAATCCACGCCATAAATCCAAGACAAAAATATACCCCTTCAGTCAGTGGACCTTGGATTCCGGTTTCAATCGTTAGAGCAACTAGCTATAAAGAATTGAAACCTCACCATATGAAGTACAACGCCCGCAATGTTATGAATAAGCGAGCGTTACGTAAGTTGGGCTTATGTAACAGCGAAACTATGAGGATTTACGAGCTAATTTTAACCTTCTCCGTCAGTGTTCTCTAGGAACAACTTTTTTAGAGTGCACACATTAACAAACGATTAACATGCTTGATACGGGTACAAGTTCCCGTGAGAGGAAACGGCCCTGGAAGCGTAACTGATCTAATTTTAATTTTTAAAATATACATATTTTATGTAAAACTTGGAGACTACGTCTAAATTTTGTTCATTTGTAACAGTGCTGATTTCATGATACGCCGTCTCTGCGCCAAATATTACGTTAAAAGAAAATGATTTGGTATCAATTAAATAGATTCGTACCTCTACCATTATGACAGGTAATGCAGTGAAAATAAGGAAATACTTGAATAAATTGTCGTTTTTGTATTGTTATCTTTGTCAGTAATTTTTCTATACTTAAGTGTTTACTACATGCTTCAAATATCCGACGTCAACCCGTGAAGTGATATAAGGTATTCATCAAATAGCATGTCTATCCACAGCACAGCTAGTCTCCCTTAATCTGCTCGGGCCGCAGTCACGCAAATGCACAGCGAGCCCCGCGGTCTAATATATCAAATTTTAAGATGCTCTTAAATTAATTTTCTAAGGCTCGTTTCAAACGTCGTATACATTAGAATACATTTAAAAGTTTACTAAACCGTTTCTCTATTTTTCTGTTTTGTTTTAGGCAACAGCCGTTCTATTCGACTGAATTAAATTCGACGTCTGAAACCAATTGCAAGTCGTGCTAGTGTCGAGCTGCAGTCGAGCTACAGTCGAGCCAGCTTAGCACGGCAGTAACACGACGTTTGAAACAGGGCTAAATCACTGGCATGTATTAACACTGCGTAGCGCGCAGGTGCTCCCATGACCTTCAAAGCTATCGTTACTAGTAGCATAGCGGAAGCCAATGATGTTATAATATAATCCAATGGCAAAAACTTTATAAGTCTTCCAACAGGGATCTTACGACCTATTTCACTAAAGTGATATAAAGCAACAACTAAACTAGAAATTTTCAATAAATTTAAGAACCGTGTGACGTGATACGAAGAGGTCGCAACTATTGTATGCGAATAGCTAACTTCTTAGTTACTGCGAAAACAAGTGGAATAAACTCTCAAACTAAGTTAAAATGCGAATACGCGTGACGATTGGCAATGAGTTCCACAATCACTTTTTAGTTAAATCATGATTGTTGTGCCAGTGCCATGCAGCACAGGGCAGTCATTTTGGAGTGTAAGGTTTGTTGTTAGTTATTGTGATATATTCAGTGTGAATTTCAGATTCCTTTTGAAACATCATGTATGTTAACCAGGTAACTTCGTGCCTGATTGTTCATACACTGAAATATCTGATCGACGTCTCTAAGCCTAAAAGCTCCAGATCCTGGACCAAACTCAAACTTGCTTTTGGAGTTTTAAATTTTAAAGAAGTGAAAAAATAAACCAATCAAAATCACTTGCGCGCCATTTTGGCCTTCCAAAATCATTCTAGTCAACCGACCGCGGTAATCAACGTCTCTCTCTTTCTAAACTGAGGCAGCACTCTGGAAAGCCGTAAAACTGATTACAGGGAGAAAAATTTATCCTCCAAATTTGCAGTCTAACTAATAACCACGGAATCAATGAAGGCCTTTCTGATTCTGATTTCACTTATTAAAAAGGTTATACCATAAAAAAACGCTTTGTTCCTGAGTCAAAGAGATCGATTTGAGCTACACGGTCGCTTCATGAATTATAAACGGATTTTTTCTCCTCTTCGCCCTCTGTGTTAACGCCTCCAGTAAGATAGAAGAACGGCCGCACACAGCATCCTTGTAAAGAGAGCGAAAGTAGCACACAAATGATTCGGCGGACCAAGAGATGACACTTCGGAACTTCGGAGCCCTTCGACTCCTTTTCGTTGAGAGGATCAGTAACTTTCGGTATTGGTACAGTAAAGTCAGCATTCTTTATGTCCTGGTAAATAACTAACAAACAAAATAGCGAAAAAATTGCTATGCATTAACTTTATCCGCAACTTCAGAGAGCTCTATTCTATTGCGCATGGCCAGAGGGCCGTCACGCCCTTCGCATGACAGAAGGACAAAGAAGGACTCTGGGGAGAAAATCCTTAATTAACAATGACCGAGTACGGAGCCCAGTAAGCGCCATTCAAATTTTGCGCTCAATTTTTTCTGTCTCGACTTTTTTCTCGCCTTTAAGTTTTTTTCCCGACTTTTTTCCCAACTTTTTTCCCGACTTTCTTCTCGACTTTTTTCTCGACTTTCTTCTCGACTTTTTTCCCGACTTTTTTCCCGACTTTTTTCTCGACTTTTTTCCCGACTTTTTTCTCGACTTTTTTCCCGACTTTTTTCCCGACTTTTTTCTCGACTTTTTTCTCGACTTTTTTCCCGACTTTTTTCCCGACTTTTTCCCGACTTTTTTCTCGACTTTTTTCCCGACTTTTCCCCCCTTTTTTTTTCCACCACTGATCACATACGCATGCGTCAATGGTTCATTTCGGCACGTGGGGAATAGGAACAACCACTCATTCCACGTTAAGTGGGTAAATTACCATTTTTTGGTGTCCATGGCAAGTTTTGGGGACTCAAATTGTTTTCCTATAATCATTTCGCTGAAAAATACTTAAAATATGCCCAAATAAATAGCGACAGTACCCCTTCGTGCTCCTGTAGACAGTAACTTTGAGGGAATCAAGGCCAAAAGTGTCCAAAAAATGCAATTTTGCTATGTCCACAGAGAGGGTGGGTATAGAAGGTTACGGTATATTTGTGCTTGTCGCCTTATACTATGGAAACTAATCAATCCAATGTCTCGGAAGGGACCTAAACTAAAGTCCTACATGATCATTTCTCACTGCAGGTCAGTTTTGTTGCATTTAACTACAGTGAACTGGTGTCCGCTATTTTTATGAAACTTCCGTTACCGATCTGAGAGCAGATCACAAGTGGCCTAGAAATAAATACTGCGAATGATTTACATCGGGTAAATATTACTTAAGTTTGCTCTTTTTGATACGCAATACAGAAAATGAAGAGCAAAAGCCTGTGGAAAGAAATTCCCTCTCACAATAGCAGAATTTAGGGTGAACAGTTAAGGTTGTAACTTCCGTTACTAAGATTACAGTACGAAAAAATTACAAGTGGGTCGTACTGATTTTTTTATTATCTTCATCAATTCTCTAACAGTCTCTTTGCCACCAACTAGCCCGTGATCAACTACCAGCCTCTGAATCATTTGCCTATACCCAATAGTGCTATCACTGCCTCGTAGTTCCTCCTCGATAGCTTCGCAAACCTGCCGTGGATCAGTCCTATTAGCTCTTCTTCCAAGACAACGACATCTCAGTATTCGCTTTAGTTGACGAATACTTAAGCAAATGCCGTGGAAAAGAAACAAACACATCAAGATCTCGCTGTAACCCAGACCTAGATGAAAGAAGTGGTCGATTATGTCGTCACGTTCTGCATGTGCTGGGAGAGAGAAATAGCCTGGCAGAACACATGTAGAGGGAATTACTATAGACAGCAACATCGTATAACGAAAAATTCTTGCGGCCATTTTGATTGCGCTTAAATGTCAGCGGATTTACTCCAAAGTCAGGGGGAAAAGTCGGAAAAAAGTCGAGAAAAAAGTCGAGAAAAAAGTCGGGAAAAAAGTCGAGAAAAAAGTCGGGAAAAAAGTCGAGAAAAAAGTCGAGAAAAAAGTCGGGAAAAAAACTTAAAGGCGAGAAAAAAGTCGAGACAGAAAAAATTGAGCGCAAAATTTGAATGGCACTTACTGGGCTCCGTACGTATGTGATCAGTGGTGGTCAAATTAAGTTGGCCGGACATCAGCATTCAACATTTGTTTGTGTTTTAATTTAATTGTTTCATTTTTTAATTATTAGATTATTTATTATTGTTCATTCAAAATATTTCCCCGATTCTGATTGGCCAAAATCACACGCATAATTCACCATAACCAGCTACTGAGGACCAAATTTGGAAGAATTTTGCGATTAATCAACCGATGACGTCAAAAGTGCAGCTTCCTTGCAGGTAATGCACCGTTAACCGAGAAGACCTGGGGACGAGGTTAAGTTGGCGTACATTTCACTCGTGTCAAGAGTAAGAACTAGGCGAAATAATAGCTAAAAACATGGCAAGAACAGCAAGAAGACAACTCGAAGGGCGACATCTGCTCTTTGGAGAATATTTGCGGAGCTGAACAACCTTGGGATCTTTTTTCCAAGTTTTCTAAAACTGCATGAAGTTCGATCTATAAATTTCTCAAAATTCCTTCATGAAACTGAAGCGGCTGCTATTTGTTTTGTTATGGAGCGTGGGGGTAGAAAGAGTCAGCAAAACCCCAGAACACGCGTGCATGCACAGATCAAACTGGTTTATCCAGTATGAAACTTGTCTGACTTATCCAAATCGCGGGATGATCGGCAAATCAAAGGAATTTGAAGATGTCGGCAGAGTCGCTTCCTCTTTCCCGACCTATCTAGGAAAGATCGAGGTGACTCTGCTAGCAGGATAATTTCGAAACTGAGAGGCCATCAGTATTTTTTATTTGTTTTTGCGTAGACGTCGCCCGGATTTTAAAGCTCGCGCCATACTAGTGCTCAGACTGCGCACGGCCAATTTTTTCTAGGGAGCCACCTTAAGTGAAATTTCGGTTTTTTGTCATCCAGAAATTTTGCTAATATGGAAACGTGACGAAAAGACTTCTCGGCAGACAAAACAAATAACGGAAATTGTTCCTGTGTCCGTGTTGTCTGGAGTATTGATCGTAGATTAATTTTCATGTCCACAAATTTGGAATATAGAGAAAGAGAAAGACAGAGAAAACGAGAGGTAGGCGACAAGCTAGCCGGAAGCTGCGAGACACAAAAAACAAAGGAGACGAATTTCGTTGGAAAAATAACACGAAAATTTTGTTGCCGCGGTGAGAAAATGGGAAATGCTAGCGGTCAGCAAGGTGAAAATGTGTTTCTGCAGTAAAAAAAAAAAAGCGAACAGGAAAACAAGCATCAAAATTTTTTGTGAGCACATAAGACATTTTCTCCACAAAACGTGCAACTACTGAGGAAGTTTCACATTGCAACAACAACAATGGCAAGGAAATGTACAAAAAAGAGCGCTGCACGTGCAAGTTGCAAGTTGTTTTTTTGCAGAATATTCCGTATACAAGATATCCGAAGAAATATTTTACCCAAATTTATAGAGATTTGTATGGAGACGCCATGCTGGTGCCCACCTGGATGGGCACCAACATGGCAGACGGAAACCAACAAAAACATCTGTTACCGAGTATTGGTACAAAAGAGTAGATTTATTCTTCGAGGAACTCATATTCATATAAGATGGCTCAAGATTATAAATGAAGAGGGATTGCTGGTGATTATGTGGAACTGTCTGATCCATTTTTTTTAGCAGTTCTCGTTGCCGTCGCCGTTTAGCGTTACACTATTATATTTTTTGAGTAAATAATAGGTATATTAACGAGAGCCTAGCTTTTAGCCCTGGCTAAGTCTATATATGGTGTAGGGGGAAGGGGGTGTAAAATGATCGCCGGCGCGCCGGGTTGTCATTCTAATGAGTGGGTTACGAGTGACTGGCGCAAAATAAGGACCGTAATTAGGAGTATTTCTGATAGGCAACTTAGCCCCGTCAAAGCGTAGCCTGCTCAACACTTAGGCGTCATTAGGGGGAGGGGGTGGGGGGTGCTCGAAGGCTACGTTAACTTTGATCCGTATGGCGCGTGGATGATTAATGGCGGCAATCGTATCATGATTGTGTTCCATTTGTACTGCTGCAGTAAGCGTAAATTGTCTATGATACTTACAGCCAATGCTGTTACTTGCTCGTTTTGTCACGTTATTAACATTTTTATTCAAAACATTATTCAAATTTCTTGAGTTACTATTTTATTTCTCTATATAAAATATCAGTAATTGGATAACCATTATGAGATACAGTAACCATGAAGTTATCACACATCGTACACATCGTACTCCCTAAAAAACTGCCTTATTACACCCCTACTTTCCCATAATGGCCACTTCTTTACAACGGCCACTTTCGTCTGTCCTCGAGGAGGAGGCCGTTGGGGAAGGTTCGACTGTTACATCAAAATTTCTAGTTTATCGTTTTTGACGTGAGACTAGATGCTCATTCAGGATCAATTTGAGCTGATAAGTTACAGGTAAAAATATAGTTTCAAACTGTCGCCAGTGCTGAATGTTTTTACTGAGGTATAAACTGCGGGTTCTTATATACAGGAAGCCAAAAACCGCTGAGGATCAAATTGATCTGATTGGCTAACAACAAGATTTACTCCACTCTGATTGGTTGATAAATTTAGGTTGGGTATATGGTCCTTGCCATGACGCACTTAGCATGCGCGGTCAAAGTCACCGGCCACAGCCTTGTAGAAGAAAATAAGGGTATATTCTCTAAAATAACAGATTTGACTTGGAAGGATAACTAGAACACGTCTATTAAAGACGTTGTTAGCCATGACTGAATACAAACTTGTGGTTGTTGGAGGTACCTTTAAGCTTCGGTGCTACTTGACTAATTGTTTCTGTAGACCCTTCTTAGTGCGATCGCTAAGAAGATTTTATTTGGTGCCAAGCGGTAACTGCTGCCTGTTTTACTTTTTCAGCTGGAGGTGTTGGAAAGAGCGCTTTGACTATACAGTTGATTCAAAACCAGTAAGTAGTTTAGTGACAAACAACCTCTTCTATGTCAATCGGAATAATTGTTTTCCTTCCTTCTTTTAACGGTCGATCAAGTTCGATCGTGTGTCTGAGCTCATACATGTTGACCTCGCCTGAAAATACAGTATTTGGGAATCGCCGATCATTGTCAAATATCACTCTGAAATCATCCTTAGTAACTTTTCCTATTGCACTCATTTCATAATGAATTCACGTTTGTAACGTACATGGCCTTGCTAGTACACAAGCTTAATTTTAATTACAGTCAGAAATTACAGTCGCCCAATTCGCGGAACCTGCCGCCGGTCGATTAACCACTTTCAGAGCTAACTTGTGCTTTGTGTAATTGCCAACCTGTACCCCATGGTACCTGCAGACTTAAAGATTTCAATCAAAACTTACTAAGAACACCTCTTGGTAAATGACGCTGAAGAAGCTGGCTATTCCACTAAAACGTGCATTGCATATTTCACCCTCTTTGCATCTGCGAAGATCATCTTCCTGAGACGAAAAATCTCAGTTTACGCCGCATAGAATGTTCTAGGACGTAGCCATAGGCCATTTTATTAAGGTATTTGCACTTAGATATGATACGAGGGATTTTTGAGTCTTAAAACGTGTTTGGTTGCAGATATATTTCTTTGGGAAAATGCGTGTTGATGTGTAATTTTGGGCTGGTGGAGGTAAGGAGTGGTAAAAGGGGTGTGGATCAAGGGTGGGGTGGGGTGGGGCGATGTTTAGATAGGAAAGAATAGAAGTTGTTTAGTAGTGATTAACTTGGGGTTTACATTTTCATTTTCAGCTTTGTTGATGAATATGATCCAACCATTGGTAAGTATCTTTTAACATGTGAAAATAATGCATTTCTTTGGGAAGTGTCTACCTAAAAATAATGCTGCACTGGCTATGGCTAATTTTCATGCTGCATTAAAACATTGCTAACTAGAAAAGGGATTTTCTCGCTTAGTTTGACCAGTACAGAGTACATATATAAATGTGTTTGCTTGTGCAAATCGCCAATAATCAGTCTGATTCTTTGGTCTGTCTGAGTCATTTATGAGTTATTTATGTACCTGTACCAAAAATTTTAATTGACTTGTGCAAAGCTCATCTTACTGTAATAAAAAAGAAATCACAATACTTTGCCATTGACAGAAAATGGTATATCCATACAGGGTGGAAATAAAGTCATTTTTAAAGCTTGCCATTCGGGCAAGCTGAAGCTAGCATAATACTGTCCCAAACGTCATTTCAACTAGCCCCAAAAACATTTGATGAGCAGACTATGCTTTAGTCCTCTTCCGGTTTCACATATCCTTTCTTTCGTAAATTACTGTTTTAACTCTGACAATGAAAGTTCAGTGAAATTTGTAATTTTAAACTTTTTAAGCCAAGTTAGAATTTAAATATAATATATTCTGCCCAGGTTTAAAAATCATGTTGTTTTTAATCATTACAGAGGACTCATATAGGAAGCAAGTTGTTATCGATGGAGAAACATGTTTACTGGTATGTTGTGTGTTTAGCATAATACCACAGATAACCAATTTTGTGCATACAGTGCATATATTTCACCTGCATATCACACCTTTGACCATTATATGTGAACACTTTTTCATTTAATTGATGTCTGATTTTTGTTTAAGTCCGTGCGCCATAAATTTTGTATTATTATTAAGCAACCATTTTGGTCACCATGGCGAGTGAAAAAATATTGATGACTAAACTTGCAGCGAGAGTTGACTTGGCGACCTGTGTTCAGTGGTCATGCACCAATATGTACAAAGTTCCTTTACCTAAAGTTAAATTGAGATAAACAGTATTTTGCAAGAAATATTATATTATTTTACGCTCCGTATTCAAGACAATAATTTATTATTCTTCTTTTCCCCCGGGTTGTCCTGGTATGAACTGTGGGACATCCAAATTCGATTGCGACAATGTAAGCATGACAGTTGCGCAGCCATAATGATAAGACAAGCAGGAACTGGGTCATATGTAACAAAAATGGGGGTATCTTGGACATTGTGATTGAAAAGCTCTTTTTAATTATATTGCTCTCTGGGTTTGTGTAACGGCACTTTAGACATCAAGCAAGTTAAAAACAATGAAAATTTTGGGCTGTATATAATCAAATCACGGGTTAAAAATTTGTTTGACAAATAAGTATGACATGAAAACTGATTTCCCATGAGAAAAAGTATTCGTTGCATGTGCTCTAGTGAAAAACAAAGCTGGGAAAATGCATCTGTTCTTACGGGCATCATCCAGGCTTTGCGAATTAAGAAAAAATTAACAGAGTTTCAAGTTTTCATCCTAAGTGTACAATACTTGAATATCAAAGCAACTCCGGAAACTGCAATATTGTAGATTTGAGTTTTTTTAGTAGCCGACATCAAGATCCGACAAAAATTTCGTTCCAGACAAGGTACTGGATTAAATGGGTTTAAAATTACTGTAATAGGCGTTACACAAAGTAACGTGGTGCTTTTCCCAGCAATAGGTAATGGACTAGTTTCGGCTTCATATATGTAAATTGGCCATCAAGACTGACTGTTGCGTTTGTCAATTGCACTGGCAGAAGAGCAACAACAACAACTACAACGATAACTTTATTTTTTGAACAAAAATACAAAAGTTGTATGGTTTGCCCCACAAATAGCTGGAAAGCTAGTTGTGATGGGGCAAGACAAGTACATGAATAACACAAATTATCTAATAAAAACAAAAACCTTTCGTAGCTTGTCATTACCCATCATACTGAATTGTTTTCAGAATATGTAGGTTCAGGATGAGAAGAATTCGTGAATTAGGATTGGAACACACAAAAACACGTCTGCACAGCTCAATGCACATGTGTATCAGAGCAGGTTAAACAGTATAACCATCCCAATAAAAAATTTTGGGATTCTCTGCTGAAGTAATTTAAATTTCAACTTGCATTATTATATTTTGAACAGGATATTCTGGACACTGCAGGTCAAGAGGAGTACAGGTGAGGATCTGCCTTCAGTATTTTGATTTCTAAACAGTGAAACCTCTAATAAGTGGACATCCTTTAGACCCTCAGTGGAGGTTTGTTTTGTAAAGAAAATATGGGAAGAAAAGAGAGAAAGATCCTGTTCCCCTCTTAACAAATGTTACCCACCTTAATGATAAATTTAGTGGCAGTAATGAACAGTTTGACCTTTTATTGCATGTACATTGTTAGTTTCAAAGAGCAAAACTCCTGAATAAACACTGCATTGCCCTGGAACACTGTGGCACATTTTGTTTGCTTTGCACATTGTTGATGCTGATTAATAATAGCTGTTGTTGTTATTTACACTGTATGTGTACTTGGAAGGGAAAATAGACCTTTTTTTTACAAGCTGCTGATTGGCACGCAACCAACTTTCTTGGAATGCATTGTTATTTTCCTGTAATCTGATCGGTCAACTTTGTCTAAGTGGCCTCGGTTACAGCAGTCGCATTGTAAGTGGGTTGAATTTAGAAACGTTCTCTAGGAACGAAGCCAGCTGTCCATAATAATGAGGGGTCTATATTAAGCGGGTGTCTGTTAAGAGCGCAGTTTGACTGTACTGTTACATGTTCATGAAAATAGAAAGTTAAATGATATTATCCACCCCCGAATTAGCACAATAATGATACGCGCTCTATGTTGCTCTCTCAAGTACATGAAATTACATCAGCAATAAAAGGTGTCACTAATATCTACACTGTTCATGTAGCAATGTACAGGAGATAAAAGCTAATTTGACAATTTTTGATAAAAGTTATTAAATTGTTTTCATGATTTTTGTAGTGCCATGAGAGATCAATACATGAGAACAGGAGAGGGTTTCCTTTGCGTCTTTGCTGTTAATAACAAGAGATCTTTTGAAGAAATCCATGCATTTAGACAACAGGTACATGTACCTTTAAAGAAGTTGCTTCATATGGATTCACATCGTTAATGCAAGTTAAGAATTTTTCATTAGCGTCTACATGATTTCTGTGATGTAAGCTTCATGTACATGTACCTTTATGACTCTGCAGTATTATTTGGGTTAGGATTTCTAATAATACATGTACAAAACTGTGAAATACTACCACACAGGTTGTCGAAACATCAGTCACTGTCAACAACAACAGTCCTCCTATTCAGGACTATGTTCACCCAGACGATCAAACTCAACCTACTTTTGAAATACATGTACAGGTGTGCATTTTCAAGAAATGGTATTAGGTTACTGTTTTTAAGCTTTTTGGCTGGAAACATTGTTTTCGATGTATTTCTGTGCCTGTTTTTTTTTTTTTTTCATTGCCTATTCTTTCTTATTTGCCAGATCAAACGAGTAAAGGATGCAGATGAAGTACCTATGGTTTGTAAGTGTTTATGTACTTGCTTTCTGTTTTATTAGTTTGGGCAAATTCCTTTGGGAAAGCTACATTGCTGTACTTTTGCTGCGATAAAAACAGCCAAAGAAGAATTTTTATTCCTACGTTATATTCTGTGTAACCTCCATAATTTCCCACTTGTTCAGAAATAATATAGAACAAAATTTGCTCCTCTTTCAACTTGGGAAAATGCAGTTGAACATCCACTAAGTGGCCACCTTCGGGGTACCAGCAAGTGGTCGCTTAAAGGGGGTAGGGATTGGTAGAGGTTTGTCATGAATTAGGTTACATGTAGTCTTTAGCAGAAACAATACTTTACATTGAAACAAACACCCAAGGCTAGCAACATGAGTTGTCTACAATCAGTTGTCATCTTCTACATGACTGTACATGTATCTAGGCCAGTATGTTCCTCCATTATATTTGTAAAACAAGAATCGCTGAAAGGCGATTTTTAACTAGGCTGCAAAGGGGCTATTTGTTCTGAGGGGAGGGGGCGGCTATACACACTCAGGCTACCATAAAACCTTGTCGGCAACCATTGCATGCAACAGGATCTCATGTGAGACTGAAACATAAACTCATTCAGAACATTGTACCCTTTTGAAAGACTTTCGTAACCAAAAAAAAGAGTACCATTTTTAAGTGGGGGCTGTATAATAACTTTTGAATTCCACCATTATGAATAAAAATAAACAAGTTAGCCATTAATTCTAAACAGGAAAAAATTTGCATTATTTCCACGCACCCCTCCCCCAATCCCTCTGTGCCCCAAAATATAGCGTAACACTATAGCATGACTAATTTGACGTAACCGGAAATTCCAAAAATTGTGTCCTTCTACGAGTATAAAATGCGACAGACTGAGCTGATTTGCACTAGACAGAAATATTGTATTGTAGGAAAACCAGAAGTATACTAAAACAGACGGTTAACTGCCCATTGATCCCGCCTGATCCAGGGGCCTCACTGACTGCACGGAGACTTTACTGCGCTTTTCACAAACAGTCATGCGAACTCTAAAGTTCAAAAGCCACCTTCACAATTGTGTTTATCGCTGCTGTCAATCATAATTACGATCACAAGCAACAAACCTTGAAACAGAGAAACACACAAAACGGATCGAAATCCACAAATCACAAACCATGACCTTTTGAACCCGTGAAGTAAAGTTTTGTTTCCTAAGAGGTCCGTTAAGATGATTGACAGCAGTGAAAAACGCAATCATTGGTTGGGTTCTGAACTTCAGAATGCGCATGTTTGTGAAAAGTGCGATCCTAATTTGCGGTCCACAGTCTACATGAAAACGCACTTTTTTTTCCACAAGATGAAAAATATTCAGTTTTAAGATTTTCCTCATGGTATTTTTCTCTAACTTAAAGGAATAAAATCCTTTGCATTTTGAGACCTAAAAAAGTTTAAAGATTTCTCGCTCGCATGTTGCGTTCACCAGCACGCACTTCAAACAATGTAAATAGATGAAACGATCGATAACATTCTGATCACATCTTCAAGCGAAGTCTCTCTTTTCAAGCGATTCATCTCAATGCACAATAATTGACCCTTGTATTAGTTAAAATCCTATGTTTCATTTATATTAATGCTGTTTTTACCCCTCACATTGACTGTGTTCGTTCGTATTCAAAACACCTTTACGAAAATAAAGGCCGTATAAGTCATGTGTGTTATGTTTCGAGATAAATGGATTATACGCTTTTTTAAGTTTCCATTTTGCGGTGACTTCAGTTTACATCTCCATAAAATGGTAAAAGAAGTATCAAGAAACATCACGAGAGCTGAAAATTTTCAAAGGCATGTTTCTGAAACTCGCTAATGCTGACATCAATATAGCGTGCTTGCTGAATGGGTGAAAACACAGAATTGTGATCACAAGATCTTGTACAAATTTAATGATAAAAGCTTAGCACGATACAGATACAAACAACAGCAAACCCCCTGAAACCTCGACGTGAGCCACACTTGTGTGCTCTACTCAGTCACCAAACCTTGTCAGAAATAGCTCCTATTTTCCTCAAGTCGCTCTCTGTGAAGCTTCTGGATGGGATGTCCCGGAGAAGCTTTAAACTTGTGTGCGAAATTCTCAAAGTTCCTGTTTTTGTCCGTGTCTTCTTTATATTCAGTATCCAAAATTTAGACCTCCAAAGTGGCGTGTGTTTCATTAAATAGAAGGAAATATTTAAAGGAAAAGCCAGTCTTCTAACATGGCAAAGTTGTCACGTCCCTCGCTCATGGACGTGCGTCACATCAGGATTTCATCTGCCATTCATCGGCAACTGAGTTGTTCGCTTCACTGACTATGACGGCTTACAATCAAGTCTTCAGCCAAAGTGTCGTCAACTGGTGAAATACTTTGCTCATAAATTGTGCTTCTTAATTGCTCATGTACTACATTGATCGATAGTTCACGAAGCAGCCACGGCGTTCCAAACCTGACGCTCACAGTCATCTTTTCAGTCTTTTAGTGTGAACCTACCATGAACGGCGTGTCGGTTTGAATGCAACGCGAGCATTTCTCTGAGTTTCCCAGCGCCAACATCATCTAACTGACTTAAACTCGAACAATAACAAAATTAATAGAGTGATTTCCATGGTCGAATCGCTTCGAACAACGCAAATAGCCTTCTTCAGGTTTGCAACGCCTTGTGGGTTTTTCGGGGGAGCGCAGACAAGGTACAAAAAGTATCCGTGCAAGGCTCCGTGCAAGAGAAACTCATATGAAAACATTTGTGAGAACATCGTTTCTCGGTACCAGACCCTCGCGTCTTCCCTTCCCCGGGAGACCACTTTTTGACACCGACGACCGAAAGCCCATTTTATGACTGGGCCGCACAGGCAGCCCAGTAATAAAGCCAAAATAAGTGTATTAAGGGCTTGGTGGCCACTTAATAATAGAGGTGGAAATAATAGGAGAACTCTCGTAAGAATACCAGTTTTCCCTCAAAGTTTTCGTGAATCGTCTCTATAGATTAGAAGAGGGTGGCATTAAGGCATATTAACAAGGAAAAGGCCTCACTTCTGTTTGACATGCTTTATTTAAAAATGTCTAAAGTTGTGTAAGTTTTCTAACATCATTTTTTGCTCATATCCTTTGTAGTATTTGTAAACTCCTCTGTGCCTCACTGATAGAAATATGTACATGTACATGTAATGCAAGGAAGTGGTTGAAGTGAAAATGATCATTTGAATGATTTATCTTTCTCCCAGTGGTTGGAAACAAGTGTGATCTTCAGAGGACAGTGATGTCATTGGAGGCGCAAGGTCTAGCGACAAGTTATGGAATCCCATATGTAGAAACTTCAGCAAAAACTAGACAAGGTGTTGAGGACGCCTTTTATACCCTAGTGAGAGAAATTCGAAAAGATGTAAGTAATTGTGTGTAAGGGAAATAAGTTTGGGGACTTTGTCTACTGTCCACAGTCTTAAAAGAGGGTTAATCGAGGGTGTCCGTTCAATACTGGCAGGTTGTTCACTAGGCATCGGAGATTGGAGATTTTTCTGTTGACTACGCAGAATTCTCCAAAGTCTATTGTTCGGTAGCTTATGACTTCAGTAGAACCCCGGTAACTCAAGTTCTGAAGGGAAACAAAAAACAGTTCAAGTTAGCGGGCAATTCAATTCATCGGGGTAAATTTGAATGAAAATTTGATCAAGGGAAAGGAAATTTAGTTAGAGTTATCAAGGTTCTACCTTACAGAATTTAGATCAATTTCGGTCTCTGGAAACTGCCCACCTACCCCTCCCCTAAGCCAACATTTTGCCCTAAGTGAGAAGTAAGTGTTAATGTTAGCTTAGGGGAGGGGTAGGTGGGCAGTTTCCCAGAGACCTAAACTCATGCAAGTATTTTTCATTGAGAGGTGGAGCCTCTTTCAAAAATAATTTTCTCCTGTAAACATTACACCTTTCTCCTGCTACTTGGATTAAATACAATGAAAACCCTGAATACAGGTTTCATAAAACTGTGGTTACCTTATTCTCCCTCATTATATGTAGTATATTTTAAGTGCTACAGTTTCAAATCAAATGATGTATTACTGTCAAACTAAGAAAACTTTGACCACCTAAAACATTACGATGAACCACAGCAATGATTGGAACATGTGAGCAAGCCACAAAATCACTAACTACATGTAATTACCATTGTTGCTTGTGGTATAGTTTTCACATGCCTGTTTGGCATTTTTCTTGGAACAAAATACCATTCCAGAAAAAGTTGTTTATGGTTTTCTGAGTTTCTCTGGAGTTTTTTTACCATGGAAAATGTTAAACAGTATGAAGTTAAATCAGTCAAAGAAAAACATTAACATTAATAATTTATATCCTTGTGCTTAAACAAAGTTAAGAAACATCTTTACATTACTTCTCAATTTATCTTTTATTCTTTTATTTAATAGAAAGGAAAGAAACCACTTCCTAAGATCAAGAAGAAGAGGAGATGTATAATCTTATAGCTCTGTTTTGTCATCAGTTATATGCTGTTAAATTTAGTGAATCCAGTCATACTTTAATTGCTACACACGAAGCTTGCAGGTTTTTGGCAGTATAATTTCCAACTTTTTGTGGTCAGACCAAAATATAGAGCTTCCTGTTGCGAACAAATTTTAATTCACTGAGTACTGATTTTGGATAAGAAAGTATACTGTAGCTTAAAT
Source organism: Porites lobata (assembly GCA_942486035.1). NCBI lineage: Eukaryota > Metazoa > Cnidaria > Anthozoa > Scleractinia > Poritidae > Porites > Porites lobata. The sequence goes on along the minus strand of CALNXK010000146.1, from coordinate 1,183,063 downwards.
GATATGAAGCATGGATTGCCTTGTAGGAAGATTCACCATGAATTACATGTAACTCATTGGTCAAATAATGATATGACAGTGGCAGTGGTATTGTATTACTGAGCATACCCAAAAAGTAGACAACACAAATTAATTACTTTGTAATGTCTTATTTTCTGGACATGGTGTGCTTTAGAATACAATGTAATTTTATTTCCAATATAATATTGATGGTATAACTTTTCTCAGTTATCATTTGTCAAATGCCTATATTACATGAAATTGACAAAATAATACACTATAAACTTCACAATACACTTCATTCTCTGGCTGTAGATGGTGCATAGTTAATGAAACTATATTTTGTTTCACATGTTTATTTTGACTTTTTGGTTAAAGATTATTGTGATAATCATTGAAGATATTACAAGTAGCAAATCAATGTTTAATCACTAATTGACTCAAACTAATATTCATATTGCTTACTCAATGCTAACTCTCAACTTACAGTATTTATTTATTGATGATAGCATTAGTTATGGGTGTGCTTGAAATTAAAAAAAAAAAAGAACGGTAGAATAAGTTACCTAATTTGAGTGTTGACTTTGATGTAACCTTCTGTTAGCTTCTATTGCAGATGTTTTGGGCTGACAACTTTGTTTTAACCCCCGGGCATACAAGGGCGGGGGGTGGCATGTTGCAAGAACAATTCCTGTCAATGTTTCATTACTTAAGTGTGTTATGCAATAATCCTGTTGTGGAGAAAACAGTTTGTACCTCACAACATAGTGCATGAAACTCAACTGGTTTGAATTTGTGCATTATGATTGGGGGCAAAACAACTCAGATGCTCATTCAGTTCACATAAGGGGACAAGTTTCCAGCCTTAACTCTTTAAGCTTATCCAGCTTAGTGAGTAGCATCCTGTCATAACAGTAACACAACAGCTACTGTAGTATCATAGGATTTTGAGAGTTTTAAAAGCTTTAAGCCCTGTTATAGTTAAGTCCCAAAAGTGATGTACATCAATTTTCTCCCAACAATACTATGAACACATTGTGATCATCAAGTTCACTGAGGATTAATAAAATGATCACAATAGAGAAAATGCTTTGATCCTTAATCAAGTTCTCAACTAATTTTTGACGGAAGTGTAAGGAGTTCAGGTTGGAGAATTCATATATGTATATTAGGGCTGAAAAGGTTTAGGACATAGAACAAATGATCGCCAAAGTTTTTTTACCTTAGGATCATTGTGCAAAACGGTGAAAAGAGTATTCTTTTGAATAGATGTAATAATAGGGCTTGGAGTGTTTAAACGACAAGATAACTTCATTCGATAAAGGTGTCAGAAGTTTCTCTTTAATTAATTTAAGCAAAATTCCTCTGGTTTAAGTTAAATGCTCCTTAGAGTCGCTTAATCCTTAAACTGATTGTTGCTTGAGTGGTTTGAAAAATAATGATAGTATTAGAATGATAATGTGACAGTTTCTGCTGGTCGGAAACTTGTTCACACAACCTGGAATAATGACAGGTTAAACCTGTTGTTATTGTTTTCAAGTTTGCATCTTCAGTCAGTTGAGGTAAAGCGTGCCTTTGAATTATGACATTTAATAGCTCATAGTATTCCTCAAATTCATTTTGCAATGATTGTCCATGCCTAGCTAGATTTATGTTAGGTCACCTGATTGTTCTACTCGTAAGTATTTTTTCCCTGGAAATTTTATGGTGATTTATTTTGAGCCACACTTAAACAATTAACTAGTTCAATGCTTTGTTCTTTTGTCATTTTTCCCCTAGAAGAGAAATTTGTTTCAATCAGTTTTCAACACTGTATTTTAGGTGTGAATAAAAGTGTTGGCCAACAAGCTGTGGTTTCTTTTCTTGTCTTTTTTGTTTTCCTTCGCCTGCGAGCAAGCTCTCCGGGGCGCTCTGGCGGCGGGGCAGGAAAAGGAAGGAGAGTTTGCAACTACGATTCCACCTCCAATTCTCCTGTGGCCCGTCGTCTGAGCTGTCAAATTTCCGCCCATCAGCGCGGAGTGGAAACGAGCGCGAATGTAAACAAACATTGGAAAACACGTGGTTATAACCTCATTACTAAAGTCATCTCCGCCAATCAGCTATGTTTTCCTGGAAATGCAAATCTTATTCAGAACCACCAAAGCCCAATAAAGGAAAAGGGACTGGAGAGACCTAGGACAAATAAACCATTTACGAATTCCAAAAACTCTCACGAAGCTACGTCCAACACCTTTCTTGTAAAAATGAGTTTCAATTGCATGGGCTTAAAAAACACTCATTTTCATGTCAACTTAGCCTCGCTTTTTTGAAACACCCTACATGTTCAAAATCGGTCGTCGCCTTCTGTCTCGGACTGTGTTTTCCTTCAACATATTCTCGAAATAAAGCCAAACTAAGGGCCTGTTTACATGGAGTGGGGGACCCCGGTCTAGTGGGGTTGCTTTCTCTTGTTTTCACGCTCTGGGGGACAAAAAACAAAAGAAACCTACCCCACTAGACCGGGGTCCCCCACTCCATGTAAACAGGGTCTTAGTGTATCAGCGCTTGATGGCCGCTTAGTGGAGGTGACAACAACAATGAGAGAGCTCTCGTTGGTACTGTCAAAAGGTGGCCGCGGTCGCTAAATAGAGGTTTACAGGGGTTTAAGTTCCCATTCTTTTCCACAGTTATTTCCGGACTTTGATTACTGGCCGCTTAATAGAGGGCGGCCGCTCCTGAGAGGGTGTCATGAAATGTTGAGGTGAAAGGAAAATTTGTTTTTTTTTCCTCCCCACCCCTTCGCTGAATTTCCTGCTCACAACTCTTTGCGCAGGTCCCCACAATCTTAACTCCTGGAACTGGTTATTCGTTATGAATAATTTAGGTTTTTAGTTCTTAACTTTTTACTCATTACTACTATTACGTATTCACTGTTCTCTAACTCATTTATTTTTCTATTGTTTTACAGGGCCTCACTGAATATCACTCTTTGTGAAGAAAGCTCCTTGTATAAAGATTGTTGTTGTTATTATAAAAATACGTTGCGGATCCGGGTACGAAGCGGGCGGTGGGGTGGGGGGGGAGTGAATCTTAGGCATCCAGGCCAGACCACCCTTCAAATGTACCCATCATGCGGTCTAGCACATGTTAAGCCTGAGAAAAAACAGGCGACATTTCGCGGCGCCACCGTTGGCCCTTTCCCGCGAAATGACTTCTGAGGAATGAGCTCAGAAATTCCATACTGATGACGAGTTACCACCCAGATATGGTTAGTGCTTCCGATTGGACTGAAAATACCTGGTCTACCTGTGTTCGCACGCTAGGCTATAACATGTTATTATAGTTTGATGACTAAGGGCTACGACTATTTACGAACAAAACATTCATAGAAGACACAAAAGGTTAAGTTATGCGGCTTTAATAATATGGTCCAATATCCAGATACAAATTCTCTAAAGTGATGTCACCCGGAGGGGGAGGCTCCCTTCAGATTGGAATCCTCCCCCGGGTGATCTCAATACATTTTCGCGAAGAATGTGTTGAGGGAATTTGATCAAAGCATTTTCCCTTGGGTGATCATATCAATAATTCTCATAACCTTTTCTCCTGATTCTGTATTGACATTGTTAGGAGAGAATTGATGTTGATCAGTCTTGGTGCTGAAAAGGTCAAAATAGTACTGTACTTGGTTCTTTCGTGTCAAATTTATCAGAACCAGCCAGGAGCCCATAACCTGTACCGGCTCATTAGTACCATAAACCATACCGCTTTTTGGTCTTTCGCCCCACTTATAAGCCCACGTAAGACCTCGTAGAGTAGTCTGAAATGTCATACGTCTCCACCCACTAACCCCTGCAGCCCGTAGTGCAATTTTGCATGAAGGGTAATCGTAGGGGTATGAACCGGAATTTCCTAATCTGGACGGGAAGCCTGGATCGAGCCAGACTGAGTATTTCAATATGGCGGACGCCTGTGCCAAAGAATGGAACAGCATATTCCAGAAATCCCTAGGCAAATTATCAAGTAAATGTTATAGATCTTTTCTACTGGATATCGTAGCCATATTTCTTGGCCTTAAGCCATCATTACTCTTTGATTATGCGGTCGTTGAATGGAAAAGTGCGATCAGATTAGTTGCGGGACTCGCAACGAAAACTTCAGGCTTCACTGACTCTTCGCCGCTCTTGTACGTCCTGAAAGTCGATGAGGATGTATTTTACGCTGATTTGAGACTCTTAGTCAAAAGATTAAGGGAAAGTGTCGATATGGAGGAGTTTACTTTGATCGACATCTCTGGGAAACTTCATGAACCACGTATTTTGGAAAAAGAACTAGCGGACAGGGTTAAACGACAGTTTCACAGAATAGTAGAAGACTTACAAGAGAAATATAAAGAGTTTACGCAGAGGGGTGAACTTGTAGTTCCAGATTCACGAGTTATAAACCTTAGCAACTACGGTGACGATAACTGGTGCGTACCAAGCATATTTGGTTTTCTTCTTGGGTATCCTGTGATCTACTGGTGCGATCGAGCTGGCGACCTTTATAACTGTCTTAGTATGGTACCCCTTAATCGGTACACGCTGACATTCAAGGCAGCACCTTCTGCCCTCCACGCTCGATTACCTGCGAGTTATTACAATCTTGTTGAAGCTGGGTGTGAAGAGAAGGACGCCTTTAATCAGACTTTATTTTCATTCACGGCTCCAGTGGCACTTGAATGCTATTACAAGTCCAAAGTTAGCAATTGGTTCAAAAGAATATGTGAAGTAGGCGAGACTTTTGGAATTACAGAGCATTTGACAATCCAGAAAACAACTGTGACTTTCAGTCAGGTTACTTTATAGTGTCAGGAGCCTGATAGTGTGTAGTGACCAAAACGTCACTTGGGTGTGGTCTGTCTATGCCACATGCGGCCAGGTAGCTCCTCTTGCTGAAGGTTTTAAAGACTCCCGCGAGCGAAATGGCTCGAGAGGTTTTATGCAAAAATAAATGTGCAAACAGTTACTGTTGAAAGACTAGCTAGCTAAGCCAAAAAAGCCAAGACCCATTGCCAGTTATCCTGTAGGGTCATACTTTTTATAATTAGTCTTCGAAATTGATTACGAAAACTAAGACCTCGTCTAAATGTCCTCTAGTATTCAGTTGGCGATCAATGACTCAATACAATACAATACAATACAATGTTCTTTATTTTGAGAGGGTAGATATACATGATTAACCCAGTTAAGAGTTTTCTAACACATGGCCCTCTAATACTGAAAGAAATATATACAAATAAATTTCAAAAATACACACATACAATAATTAATTGAATGTAACATTTAAAATGAAATTAAAATTAACACAATATAAAAGTTTAATTAACATAGTTACAAACAATATATCACAGCAAACTTGGACGATTAGGAGAAATAGCAATTGCAGTAAAGCAGGAAACGGCATGCAAAACAGCAAAGTTCTTCGAGATGGGCAACGGAATTGAGTTTTTGAATGAAAAGTTCACGTAGCATGCGCTTAAAAAAGGCAGAGAAAGAAATCAGAGCATTAGGCGAGACTAGAGGAGTTCTTACAAGCTGTTTGATCTCAAGGGGTAGTGCATTAAAAAGAATAGCAGCTGTAAAGGAGAACATGCACTTGCCAGAGTTTGTTCGGGGCTGAGGGACCACTAAGTTTCCTGATGCGGCACCCCTGGTCATATGAGCACTGTTTGCAGATACAAAGGAGAATTTCTCTTTAAGACATAGAGGGGCTTCAGGATTAAGAAAAATAGAAGATAGCAACTGGAGTTTTTTATACTTAATAATGTCACAAACAGGGATCCAGTGGAGTGTAGAAAATAACGAGACGGATGGAGTAGAACAGTCGGCTTGAAGTATCATTCTGGCAGCACGTTTTTAGGACATAGGACCTCTGCTTTTTCCACTTAAATCATTATTTTCTTGTGGTGTCTTAAATGCAACATGACCAAATGTTTGGCTAATCGCTTTTTCGAGTACCAACAATTTAAACGAAACCCCGGCCAGGGTCTCTGTTATCCTTGCACAGGAACGAGAGATCGAGCCTTTCTGAAAACAGGATCGCACAGGTTACGAGATCTGGCCCCAGTTGTTTAAAGTTGGACGGCGCTATCCACAGCAGATAAGTGTTAAGGAAACCAGTTGCGCTATCCACTGGATAGAGATTCCAGTATCAAGTGGATAGCGTTATCCACTGGAGCGTGCAGTACGTTTTCATAGTAACTTAAGAAGGAAGGACCTCACGAAATTGTATTTAAACATCAGAGCAACCTTATTTAAATTTTACAATATAGCAGAAAACAGTTGACAGAATAAACCACACAAATCGTGTACAATTGATATTGAACCTTTATTTATAGCTATGTACAATATTATAGATAGAATAATTCTATTTCTTTAATTTCACCACGACGACACACGGTTAGTGACGGAAAACCTGAGCCTTCAGCCTATCTGACCTAAACGCATTTGCTGTCCTTTCCAAATTGAAAGCAAATAAGTATCAAAATCGGGAAATTTTGCTGTTTTTTAGCACTGAATACAGCGGGAAAGATGCTGGCATTCCAACTATGGGCGATTTGTCATCGGCGAAGATTGTGTTCTTGGAATTACAACCCCTGGATGCTGTTGCTCCTGTCATAGACAACTGTCAGCGGACTCCTTCCATGAAAGTAGTATCCAGACTTCGTAGGAGAGTTCGCATAAATGTCATTTCTTTTCGTGTGTTCTCAAAAATTTCTTTAGGGTCATCTGACGGACAGCGAAGACAATTTGGCGCCCAAACCATCGACAAGTTATTAACATCCATCTTCGTGACAGTGCTGTTGTTGGGAAGGGAAAATATCTGGTGATAAAAGAGAGAAAATAAACTATAATTAATCATAGCTCGGTCATCTTTCAATGAAAATGTTCTACAAACATCCGAGAGGGAAGCACTCCCTACAATGGCCTATACGGGGAGGTTCCGCCAGAAAGGGGTGCCTTTTCTCACGCCTCAGGTCGGAATTACACAACTGAAAGTATAGGTATTGAAAAGGTCCTTCGATCAAAATATTTCGAAAGACTCGCCTAATCAGATGGCTATATCATTTTAATTTATTAAACGTTAAAAGAAAATGAAAAGAAGATTGTCTGTTTTAAACCATTTATTCTTATTAAGAAGGTATGTTAAAGGGGTAACATTTCTTGATGGAAGGTATGCAAAAGTGGTAGTTTTTCTGTCAAAAATGGTTTATGAAATAGACAAGGGGGTTAGAGGGGGTCAGGGGAGCCTCCCCGTGCAGATTTTTGTTCAGTAGCCCCCTCCCACCCCCCGGGTGCGAACACTACATGACTTCATTTAAAACGTTGAAAAAGTACTTAAATAATGATAATAATACGAAATAAAATGCTCCAAATTTTGAAAGAGCAAGTCTGGATATCTCCTTCTTAGACACCAGAATTCGGTCTTTTTCTCGCCTGAAAAACGCTAAACAGTAACGCCTGTTCTGCAGGCCGGTTCAAAGATGACTGATACATGTAAACTCATACCTGTAGAAATCTTATGAGGTAAGAGAGTACAAGTCTGTTGACTTCAGGAAGAGCCATCACAAGCGCCACAGCTACTGTGAGGTTGTCGCAGTTGTTAACACACTTATCAGTGGAGAGGAGTTAAGGAAATGATATCTGAGTTTTCCAAATGGTGACATTTATAACCAAGTATAACAATCTCCAACAGAACTGTGGTCTGTGCACACTCATTAGGGACCTAAAAATCCAAGGGGGCGGCGACGGTGGCGAAACGTCGCTTAATAAAAGTGAATTCGCGTCCTTTCAATATTCTTCACGATTATTCCAACTCACTCACTTTGCCAAATGTACGAGAACCCTCCTGGATTTGAATTCCCAAGAACCGTTGAAGAACCATATCCAAACGGCAGAAGAAAATGTACCGAAATGCACCATGGGACTGTTTTGGGGAGGATATCTCTTCTTTTCTTTTATTAGCTATTGTAAAATTGCGGAGGAAACTGGGTCCAAATTCGTCCTCCAAAACAGTCCCATCCCTGCAATAGCCTGAGAGCAGGGTACCCCTGCCACGGCTTGGTCGTCAAACCGCTGCGCTTTCATGTAGTAACTCTATTGAACGCCAGACTACTACTGCCCCTCACCCACCCACTCACCCCAACTTCATGTTAACTGTTTTTTAAAAAGGATATTAAAAACGTTCCGGTATAAGAGGTTCGTGAAGTTCCCTGAACCACAGTTTGAGAAGTGAAGCCGGCACAAAAGGGTCGGCAAAATCTGTCGGTACTTCCCATCTGTCCAGTTTAAGTTTCTGACAGTTCACCTCATCGATATCCCCAGGGACCCTGAAACAGAGAGGGACATTAATGATTAACGACCACTGTTACGCCACTTAGGATACCGTAAACTGCCGCTTACGAGCTCTGGGCTTATACATCTTAATTCGGTTAAAAATGTCATAAATCGAATTCGTTTCAATACAAGCTGGAGGGGGCCTCCTTCCGGGGTGGACTAATAACCTAATAATCGGATGTAATTTTTTGTTTAAGAGTAGATGGGGAAAGGGGGGGGGGGGGGCGTTAAAAGCGGCAGTTTACGGTATTTGTCATTGTTTTTGTTGTTGCTTTTATTTTGTTGTCGTGTCGTATCCTCGAATTAAAGTCGAATTCTTCTGATTGAGTGCGGCGTTTATTCGTAATTTTGCTTCCGACTACCGCGTTTTATCGAGTAAATATGGAAGTAGCTATGACGTTTCTTGATCACAACTAGGGTACTGTGGCCTACCTAAAGATGCCCTCCGTTGATGCGCCTTGGTGCTGCAGAACTGACTCAGCGAGGGTGGGTAAAATCCAGGGTAGCTTAAGTGAAGGAAATCGCTTCGCCTGCGCTTCCATGATTTCGTCGAGAGTGGAGCCAAACATGGACAGCTGAAACACCGAGGACTGTAAACAAGAAATGGCAATAAGACCGAATAAGCTTTTAACAGCTGTTAGATCACGAAAGCCTTGATTTTGGTCTCGTCTTGACTTGCTGTAAGTCAACCCTGAGGAAGTACATTTGAGTTCATGTTGTTGTTATCATCGCCTGTGCCACACAAAATATGCTATGTATGTTATTAAAACCAAACAGAAAGTGCTCTTATATTTGCGATCTAACAATTACAAGGTGCACTCTCGAAGTCTTTTCTATCCTTGCCCCTCGTTAACGATCTCTTGGCCAATTAGATTGTCTAGACTTCGGTACCTTTTTTAAAGGTAAATAAAGGAAGAAAGAAATGTTAACGAAATTACGTAGACTAGGAGCAGTTTCTCTTTTTTCTTAGTCCGTCGAGTGAAACGCGTGAGACACGAAAATTATCACAGGCGCGTGACTGAGCCGCTCGACGCTCGCGCGCGCGTGCACTCCTCTCATTAAATCTGAAGAAAAAAAAGAGACCGCTCGCAGTCTCAAATTACGTGCAGTAAAGCACTGCAGGTATTAATTTATTTTTTATTTAAAAAAAACATAGGAGCGTTAAAGTTTTGAAGACATCTTTGGGAAACTACAGTATGTGAAACTGGATACTGAAGTATCCCCAAAAAGTCTTCAAAGCTTAAAACGTTGTGTCATGTTTTTTATTCATCATTAGAGAGATTAAGATTCACCTTTACGCCAAACGGCAGACGTGAATTTGTACCACGTGACCAAGTTTTCCCCTTACTTTCCGTTTACTCTTTATTGTTTCTACACAAAAATAAGTAGTTTTATTCCAGTGTTAACCATAGGAATCGTTCGGGACTGTTTTTATCTGCTTTTTTTCTATTCTGAGAAATTCTCAACTTGAGTATGACGTTTGCCGTTTGCGGTAAGCGTGAATCATAATATCTCTGTTGTATAATTTTAAATGTAAAATAAGTAAATAAATAGGTAACAACAACTGTATTGTGAAGAGCGATTCAGCGACTTACCTTAGCTTGCTGAATGTCGTCTACGCTTGGTTTCCGGAGCCCTCTCTTTGCCCCAGTTCTAGCGATTCGTTTAAGTCTCACCGAACAATGGCTGGCGTACTGGGTTACAGGAATCTAAAACAAAGAAAAGAACAGAGTAACACTTACAATTACGTCAATACTACAGAAATTTGTACCTACACATTGTAGCTCAGGAGCAGAGTTGGAAAAAGTGTCATTTTACTAAGAGAACGCTTTCAAGGGCTACCTTTTCCTTCTTTAGGCTATTTCCACACGATTTCATTATAGTTTATAGACGGATACAAATTTCAGCGTTTAGGTTTCGGTTCACACTAGAACGATCGTTAATGGATTCTGTATAGTTATATAACTGAAGAGTCTCCCGTGCGAACGGATAAAGTACTATTCTTCTCTTGACAGTGGTAAACGTTCAAGTCTGTATGCGTCAGAGTGGGCATAACTAGCCTGTTCCAGGCTCCAAGATAGTAGGCGAAAGAGATCGAAAAAAGGTGCGAAACACCGCGTGAGGACTGGGGAGAGACGGTTCCCGCCGTTTTTCGCTGGCTCGCTTTTTCGCTTTTTTCGCTTATCTACAAAGACCGAGAGCCTGGCACAGGGTAGAACATAACCTTAAAACTAAAGTCTTTGACAAAAGACCATAATACTCTTTGCTTTCCCTCCAAAATTTTGCATAAACATTCTGTTGCACAATGGTACGTCCCAAGAGAAATTGCAAACCATTTCGACGGAAATTTTTTTAGGGAAAACAAAGATATTTTTGAAAAAGGCCTATTAGGTTTACGCATGGAAAGTCTAAAAGACCATTAATCTACCTCGAGAGTACGAGGTTACGTGAAAGTTACCTGAAGTGTCTGGCCCAAAAAAAGCAAATCAAACAACAAAAACAACTTACATCTTTCCAGTCGGAGTCTTCAAGGTTCTTATTAATGTAGCCCTCTAAATATGAGTAGAATTTGGTGGAAGGAGGAAAGAGAGCGAGGCATATTGCCATGAGCTCCCAACCACATCGTAGACTGTCGCTGAAAACAGGAACAAATGCAATGTTATAAAGATTAGGGAGCTTGGCTAAGTACTAAGAAGGCGCCGGAAATTTTCCGTTCGTAGACAGTCGCTGCCATTTTCACCGTCAATGAAAGTGTTTCCACTAAGAAGAAAGAAACAATCGAACCACACCTTTCGTACGCTAATTTGATCTCTCTCCCTTACCACTACACTACTACAACGGACCACCGCCTCTATTAAACGACCACTTTGTCAAGATGTACCTCACTAGTACAATAGGCAAATCTTTGTCTACATTCTTTGCCGCATTGGCATGTGCGTCTCATCCTCTGATCAAGCTATTAAAATAAACTCTCTGAATATCGAAAGAGCGTAAAAAATCAGTCAAGTGTGAAACTTTGAGCTCCATATACTGAATAATTTCGGAGAAATTAGCTTTGAAAAAGTCGAAACTTTACAAAGAATGTATGGGCTCATTAATGTTATGCCACCCAGCAATTTCGCATTTTTCGATGTCTGTTATTTATTTTGTTATCGCTTGTAAAATGCTGAAAATTGCACAAATTGTTCAAGTTAACAAACTCTGTCAACGTTTGAATTTAATTGGTGCATACGCTGACGCCTTCTAAAAAATGACATCAGCAAAGATTCGCCTATACGTACACTGTGCACGGTATAATTTCAGAGACCTCAGACTAGTCGGGTCACCTTTTTGTGATGGTAGGGTCACTCTCCTAGCCAGGCCAACTTGCCTCCATTATTATAAACACTTTGGCTCGCCCAGCCGGATCAACTCGGTATTAAAAGGTGTGACAATCAGAGCGTGCGAGAGCGCTTTTTAAGACATCAGAGCATGTGCGAACGCTGTTAGCTCGTGCAAAGGGGTCAAGAAGGACAAAAAAGAAAAATAGAGGTCCCCCTCATCCCTAAATAGATTTGATACCCGGGGGGGGGTACTTCCTTATAAGAGGCTATGTGCCGTTGGATGGGTTCGCATTTTCACGAATGGATTGACTATAGGGGGCGTCGCATTTTCAATAGAGTTACTAGAATGGGGTCGCACATTTTCTCAGGCTGATTTTCGGGGTAAGAAAGTTCTTCAAATTTACAGTTAGCAAACGTGTCAGAATGTTTGTACTGTAAATGAAAAGTAAAGTGTTCTTCATTCAATGTAAAAAATGGGTCAAATCATTTTATGATGACCTATTTAAAGGATTGATAATATAGATACATAAATAGAAAGTGACTAAGTTGGGATCGCGAAAAATCACATATTTGCCCAAAAGTGACTAAGACGGTGTCTATAATTGGCCACAGAATAGACTATAATGGAGTAGGGGCTCTGAGAGGTCAGCAGCACATACCCAGCAAAAATTAACCCAAGTATCCCCCCACCCCAGATTTCATGCTCATGCCCAGGCTAGACTCGGTACATTTCTGACAAGATGGCCGCCCGTAAGGGTAAGTGCTTCATCCCGACGATCTTCACGTTTTGTCCTAACGTGGCATCTCGACTTGTCACAAGTCTACTCACGGTCTAAAGTTGTCGGTTGTCTGTTTACACAGTTGCAGGTAAATCTCATCTCTCAGTATAGGTGTACCCCAGCCCTTGGTAGTGAGTTCCAAAGCCAGTTTCTCCGGACTTTTCCCCTTGATTGTTCGATCTCCCATGTAGCCGAGAATTAATTTAAACATGTCGATTGCATCCTTTTTCATTTGTCTGTCTTGGATCAAAATCAGCGGTTTCTTGATAGGCACCTGATAAAATCACAAGGGGCATTAAACATTTGCAAGTAAAGCCGTGCAAAATGAATTCGTGGAGGGGTGGGGAAGGAACGCGTGACGAAGCACAAAGAACATCTGCGTGGGAGGCTAACAATCGTTGGGATCAATTTAGGTTCCTAGGAAAATGCCCACCTCCCTCTCCCCTAAGCAAACATTTTACCCTAAGTAAGAGGAAAGTGTAAATTTTGGCTTAGGGAGGGATAGGTGGGCAGTTTCTCAGAACCCAGACACTACTTGCCGTTATATTTTTGTTCGTCGACCTGGGGGGCTTAACTCTTTTATACAGGGTTTTAAACCAGAGTCAAATGTTGACAGGATATGTGTCTGGGTTGATTACTCAGGGACTCAAAAGTCACTTAGTACCTTTGACCAGGAGAGCATGCTTGCTAAAGAGATTCTCTTTCGTCTGAAAACGCCTTTCTTGTGATGACTAAAGTATTCTTCATAAGCACCTAGCGCTCTCATCAAAGGTGGCTTGGAGCCTGGGATGGAATGAGAACGTTCCTGGTAGAAACAGGGAAACAAGCAGAAACATATCAAGTCAAATTGGAGCTAACTGCCTGTAAAACTTCACCTTGTCGTGAAGAGCTGAAATATATTCACAGACAGGTTTGATAAGCCCATGTACAGCCACCACCTTCCACCCAAAAAAAAAATCGAGGGGAGGGGGCAGCTGTACATAGGCAAGAAGTCAAATCATGTCACAATATTGCGGTTTGAATAATGGAGAAAAATAAGATTCTAGGTAGCACTGGAAAAAGCCACTGGACCGCACCTCTACCGGTCCAGTAATTTTCTTTGTTCACACAAACCCTAGTAATTTTGCAGACAAACCAACGCTCTAGCTAATTCAGTTCTCATGCTTATTCCATTGCTGGTAGAATACTTTTGATAAACTTATCTCATAAATTTTGCGTTACGCAATTCGTGTGATTGTGAGCTGCGTATAATGAGGCCAATTAAATTCCAAATGAAAGCAGCTAATTGTTACATCAACAAGGGCCAGTCTCAACGAATTTCAACGGTATATATTAATACCAAGACACAATGCAAGCCACTTACCAAGGTACTGTGCTTTGAAGAGCCTGTTGCCGGAGTAGCAATGGAGGAAGGTCGGCTTAGTCGTGGCAAAGTGCTCGGTGTCCCAAGGGATTTCGTATCCAAGTCATCATCATCATCATCATCATCAATCCTAAGATCTTTCAGAACACTGTCACTCACTTGTCTCTGATGCCGCAGAGAGCGAATACTTGGCAGACTGTCATTCAAGGAAGGCGGTGCGCATGCCTCAACTAAACGAGCTGTAGTTGCAGGCATGCCTCCTGCTCTCAGTTTTAGACTCAAAGAATCATCCACACTCTCCCTGTGGCCTGTGGAGTCAAAACAAATTATTTACAGGATATTGGTCTTTCCATTCTCCTCAGATGAAGCCTTGCAAATCAGCAGATTATTTTATCAAGGTTAATTTCCATGTTGTATAGGATATGGAGCAAGATTTCATTGAAACCCCTGAAAGGGGACATTTTCTGGTGGAGCATACCCCAGGACCACCCTAGAAGCTTTGGCGCTCATTTAGGAAATCAGTCAGTATTTGTCCTAGATCTGCACAGCTAGGGATGGTCACTGCCAGAGATTGTAACTTTTACATAAGCTCTTTAGTGTTGCTTAAAACTCCTCATTACAAGACAAAGACTACCATGAGCACCTTTCCTGGAGCCCTTGAAGCTGCCACGCTCAATAAAGACCGAATCATCTTCTCTTCTCTCTGTTTGAGAGGAGGCTGCAGCAGCTCTGTTTGCCAGAATAGTCCTTGACGCACTTTCCACAGCTTGTCGCGCCCTCTCTATGGTCCCTGATGGGCTAAGGTGATCCTCTCCCGTGCTACTGCGTATGGCCACAAAAATGAAACACATTTTAGTAACCCCAATGATAACTAATAAACTAATCTCATGAAAATGAAGAAATGACAGTCGCAGTGAACGCAATTTATGCAATTGCGTAAAGAAGCCTGAAAAAAAATTCAGTGCTCCCAACGTCAGTGGCTTCATAGCTCAGTTGGTAGAGCATCGCACCAGGATCGCGAGGTCACGAGGTCAACCCCGGTTGAAGTCCTGAATTTTCTTTTTTTTTTTTCAGGCTTCTTTACACAATAACATAAATTGCGTTCACTGCGACGATCATTTCTTCATTTTCATTTCATTTCCACAGTTCATATATGATTTATTTCAAATACCATTAACAAACTAATCTCATGTTAAGTTGCTTCAAAGGAATTAGAAACTTTTGATAGGGATACATTGGACTGCACAATATAATGCAGTGGTCGAATACTTTGGAAAATGCCACTGATGATTACTTACTCTCTTTGCAGTGTATGTAGCCACCATTACTCCAAGAGGGCAATATAAAATAATTGTCATTAGAGGTTGTATGATAATAATAGTAAGGTCCTCCACAGGACTGTTGTTAACAGTGACTAATTCATGTAACAAAAACCACATTTAGGATTATGTTTTCATTCAAAGTCTGTTTGCCACTTTGTTTCCCCAAAAATAAACTCTCCCTCTCCTCAAAAGTCAAATGATCTGCCCCATAGCAGGGGGTTCAGGACACACAATGCCTTCTGGGTCACCTACATCCAGCATCTCTTAATCTTAATCTTTGAAGCTGGGCCAAAGACAGCCTAATAATAGAATTCCTGAACCACCACATAACTTAACATAAAGTTTCTTACTCATCTAGAGTGCCAGTTCTTGACAATGTTCCTGATGGTGTAAGCTGGCCTTCATCATCAGTTACACTCTCCTTTCCATCTTGAACACTAAGCATTGTCACATCAGGTGTGGCAGCAGGAGCTTCTGGTGCGGGAAGCTCGGGTAAGGGTATCCCAGGCAGGGGAAGTTCAGGGGACTTTCTTTTTTCTACGCGTTCTGCATCAACCTCATCCACATGGGCTGTTGTTACCTCTTCACTGTTAGCATCAACTACATCTTCAGCGTCACCCTTTGATGGCTTGTCCTCCACTCCATTTTCCACAACAGTGGCTTCTTTTGGAACTGCAGTAGAGGAGCTTGAAGGCTGAGATTTAAACTGTAGCATCTCAGTTGTATTGTTCACAACTTGTTACTAATAATTATTTATTATTATTGAATACCTCACACCAAACCCCCCACAACTCCCTCAATGGCTGAACAGGAAGGAGGAAAAGACCAGCATGGGTGAGTAATCTTAATATTCCCAGTTCCAGATTCCGGATTTGCAATACACCTTATTCCAATTGAAAACAGTGCCCAGCTTTGAAGGCTGCAGAGGCAACCAAGACAAAGAATGCATAAAATATAACAAAAGTAATGATATTGCTATCATTTTTGTATATAACCAGTGGTTTCAGGATATTATGCAACCATAAATTCTGTGAGTGACCATGAGTTACCCTAAATCCTCTATTAAGCCCCCCGCCTCTATGAAACCCCCTCCCCTCCCCTCCCCTCTCCTAATTATTCTTCACTAATAAAATGATAGACTGTACTAATAAATCACGACTGTAAAACTTCGTGTGGACTGATCTGGGATGGTTTATTTACCAACTGGAAGTTCGGATTTGATTCTGATCCTTGGCTGCAATAACCCAAAACGTCTTGTACTTGAGCTTTTCCACTTTGTATTCTAGTTCTTTATGGAGAACTGATACCATCGTCATTTCTAAATCAAATAAGCCCCCCCACCTCAAATGGGCTTGAAATAAATAAGCCCCCCAGGATGCTTAATAGAGGATTTATGGTAAATTGATCTTTTTTTGGTTAAAACCAACATAAAAATATATTATACAGGTCATGTAACAGTGGAACCTTGATATAACAAAGGACCAGGGGACTAAAAAAATAATAATGTTTTCTGTCAAGCTTTCATGATATGGAAGTTCTCTTCTTTTTAATTGTATTACTATTACTGGACAAAAAATAACATTCACTATATCGAAGGATTTGATATGACCAGGGATCCACTGTGAAGGATTCAGACTTGTATAGGCCCATTACGTCTGATTTATGATGCACCTCTAAAACCTCAAAATCATCATTAGATAACTAAAAGACAAAATCCAAAGCTTGTCTTAAAATTAATCTGTGCTAGAAACTAACCTCTGCTTCATGTTTTTTGTGCTCTCTTGAACTTGTTCTTTCTCTTCTTTCCCTGCTACTTCCATGCCGTCGTGATGAGGATCCCTCCCTTGATACTCCATTCCTTCCACTACTTTCCCTTCGATGTAAATTCCCATCATCATGTTTTCCTGAGCTGTCCTTCCTGAGACTGCCATCCCTCTTTCTTCTTTCAGAACTTTCCCGCCGACTTGAACCTTCTCTTCTCTCTTCTCTGGCTTTCGCTGCTCGCCTCTTTTCTCTTGCTTTTAGGGTCTACATTAAATTGAATAAAAATGGTCTTTTAAAATAGTTGAAATGTCTTTTCAGGGAGAATCGTAACTTGGCATTTTCAGGCTTTATGCAGTTTAACCACCATTGACAGGAGTACATGTAAATACAGCTAAGTTACAGGTCAGAAGAATACGATGTGTATGTAAGTCACTGTTTCATTCCTGCATGATCATAATATTTTCAAATTTGAGGGGTTGCATTTCATTAATCATA
Source organism: Porites lobata (assembly GCA_942486035.1). Lineage (NCBI taxonomy): Eukaryota > Metazoa > Cnidaria > Anthozoa > Scleractinia > Poritidae > Porites > Porites lobata. The sequence goes on along the minus strand of CALNXK010000146.1, from coordinate 1,165,660 downwards.
GAGAATATACAGACGTTTTGTTACCAATCACTTTTAACATAATATTTGGACCAAATGAATGCTACAAGCACCTTATTTTTTTTTCAAGCAGTCATCTGAATATTACAACATAACGAAGATCAAAAAAGTGCTTTCTATAGTCATCTGTTTATTCCAAAATACAGTCAATCGCATACCAACCCTAAGATAAATTTCATGACACCATGTTTACATATAAATATGCTACTGTAAACACATTTCCTCTTCAAGGATTCAGAAACATTTAAAAATAATTCAATTTCTTACCAATATTTAATAACTAAAACAAACTTACTCTCAGAAAATAAAAAATAACTTCCAATAAAATATAATGATTTAAAGTTCAAAAATTATCCAACACCAACTCCTAAACCATAGGTGACAATAATTAATACTTTTACTGAATTTTGTAGGTATGTGTAACTGCAGTATTTACCACTTCACGACAAAAAAAGAATTCCACCACTCTAGCCAAAAAACACATAGCCTCCACTGCCCACAATAAATGAGATACTTGTACACAATAAATAAATTGCTTTTACCACATCTTTTTGGCTTTATATTATGAGTGCTCGTATTTCTTTGTGACAGCACATGACATTATGCTTGCAAAATGGTAATAATTAACAAGCTTCAGGACAAATATGTTAACAACCAAAATTATAATCAAGTTTGACACAATGAAGGTGGATTATCGACTTCAACTGGAGCACAAAGTACAGAATCACTGAATTTGCAAATAATTACTGATTTCAAATTCCTAATTAGTTTACAAGTCACACAAAAAAAGAGCACAATAAAATTACCATTCTGAAATTGATTGACAGCTTTATAAATACCGACAGGATAAGATCATGCAATTTGTAAGATCTAAAAAATTCAGAGGAAGTTTTTACATTAATTATTAAAATAGATTATGAATATTTGCAAATAATTGTCCAAGAAAATGTCACTCTTCACCCTTCCTACAAATGAAAGAATTGGCTAGAAATCCCAAGGTGAAAGCCCACTTTCTCATATAAACACAAGTACACGACGAATGTCTTTTTTGGAAAATGTCATACTCATCAAAACCAATGCACACTCTTGCTAACAGAAACCCTAAACTTCTCAAGCAAACTGCGAGTACAATGTAAAAATTTTAGTAACCTATATCCCAAAGCAGTAATTGCCATATTATTAAGTAACTAGTCATGAACACTCTCCCACTTACAGGACCTCTAAAGTCTGTGTTTTCACTGAAAATAATACAAAAAACATTATGATACTTAACACATACCTGTAGTTTAGCAAGAGGGATAATCTCTGCATCTTTTGGTTTATGCCAAACTGTAGTTTGTGTTCCTGCACTGTAATAGTAGTAGCGACGAGTCTTCTGGTCATACAGTTCCCACCACTGAGTGTCATTGGCTTTCTTACTGAAATTTGACACTCTTTAAAATCAGAACACACTTTTATATAGGTTCACATTCAGTTTTCATACATGTAAATATAAGCTGACAAGGCCACTGGCTGATCACCAGTGGTGACTATAAAACATACTATAATGTAGTTAAGTTTAAAAGTAGCAGGCCTCTACAAAAAATAACTGTAAAAGAACAAAGATAAACTGTATCTTACTAACAAGACTAACTTTACATTACTTTCTATGGCTCTAATTTCATACATGCATACATAAGTGAATTATTTTTTCAAAGAAATTTACACAGGTCTACCTGATCATTTTGGAGCTTTTCATATGTGTGATGGTGCAATTTCATGCAGTAATAATGACCTCAAATTTCATCTGATTAATAATTCGCAAGAAATCATAATTAACAAAAAATGATGCAGCCACCCACTACTACAACTGTACCTAGCAACAAAATTAATTGGAATGAGAACCTTTGCCCTCAATGACATTTCTTGCATTTTGTTGACACTACAAAACTACTTCAAATAAACCCTCCAAGTTAAAGTTTTTGCTTGGTCACCCTTTGGCAACCAACTCTTTTAGTTTAGGGAGACTTTTTTACAAATCAAGTCACCAGCTACAAAATTTTAGGTGCCACATGGCGACCGGAATGGTCCCAACTTGGAGGGTTGAAAATGCAAACATGAAACTTTTCCTCCTTCACCCACTAACCTAGTCTAAACAAAACTAACTTTAGAAGACAACAAACAAACCAACTCTGATTGGGGGGAGGGTAGGGGGAGGGGTAAAGATTGGTTTGTTCTCTGAATTATACCCCATTTCACAATAGTTTCTCAAAAATTTTGCCACTGATTGTAGACTTTACCATTTAACTCCCAAGATCTGATTAATAATTCTCCCATATATACTAATACGCTAAATACTGAATGTTAAATGAGAGAATATTTATTATTGAATTATTGCGGAGCTCGCGCGTGCAAAGCATGCGCCAGCGGAGCACCATGGGTAAGTAAATCTACCCATCGCAGAAAATTTGGTAATCAAATGACTGTATACTGACCACCCGCCATCCATCCGCACCAACGGCAAACCAATGTAAAATAACTCAATCAAGAGGTATGGCAACCCAAATGCAACTCGAGATTATTTTGGCAGGAAATCGCATAGCCACCTGCATCTTGTAAAGCAGAGACAACTAAAGAGTCAATAAAGACGAAAACGGAAAGCGCAAATTGTTTCTATATCCGTGTTGTCTACAGTATTACGCTTAGATTAATTGTCATGTCCACAAATTTGGTATATAGGGCAAGAGAAAGACAGAGGAAAAGAGAAAGAAGGTGGCAGGAAAGCAAAGCTCAACAAGAAAAAGGGTGACAGAGATCTAGGGCAAGAGATAAGGAGACATTTCTTAGTTGGAAGTCAACAACAAGAAAATTTTGTAGCAGAGGTGACAAAATGAGAAATGCTAGCAGCCACCAATGCAAGGTGAAAATGAGCAGCAGTGAAAAAAAGGGCTCAACGACAACACGTACGACATTTCTTCCAAAAAATGTGGAACTAAGAAGTTTCTGGAAGTTTCACATTGTAGTCATGCAAAACAACGGCAAAGAAATGTACAAAAAAAGTGTGCTGCACATGCAAAGTTGCTTGCTTGCTGATTAGACCTATTGTTGTTTTTCACCCTTCTCCAGCACTGCCTTCACAGCCTAGCATTACACAATTTTATAT